>JAPMOQ010000159.1:1355570-1397072 GCA_026543055.1 Argiope trifasciata | reverse complement strand
ATTTTGGAATTAATGCTTGAAAAACTCTAAAAATTATTGCTAATTAATTATTTATTTTTACATCAATTTGAATTTCAAAAATAATTTTATTTCAAATATAATATTTTCAAGTAGCCAAAACATTTTTCTCTTGCCTTTTAACAATTGAACAAAAAAATATTGTTCTTGAATAAATTTTAGTCCTATTTTCAATATTGAAATAAGCTTCAATCAATTTCAGATGGTTTCATCAAATTCAGATTTTTTCAGATGTTAAATTTTATATATATATATATTTTTTTTTCATTATGGATAGCTAATAAACAAATATTCCATTTTTAATTTGAAAAAATTATCTCTACCTCTATTGTTAATTAAAATACATTGTGCTTATGTCCTTTTAGTAATATATTCGAAACTGAATTAGAGAGCAGAATTTTTCAAGAGCTAACAGATTTGGAACAAATATACAAGGTAATGAATAATTTAGTTTTTTTTTTTCAATAGATTGGACAGTTATAACGAATTTAATAAAACCATTTTTTTTTTTTGTAAATATGAATATATGACAGCTTGAAGAATGTGGAGGAGTATTTCAGTTCTCACCAAACATTGACCAGAATGCCAGCTGTTACAACGAATCAAAAAATATATATAATACTAAATTGGAATGTATCAATATATTCCAATTAGATTGTAAATATTTTGACCTTTATGCAGCCTCAAAAGTTAATAACTATTGGTGAGGGTGATCGCCATTTTTGACTCGACTCCGTTCACTTATTTTCTGATAATAATGAATGTAAAATCACTCTTTCTACATTAGTCACGCCATCTATTGGGCTAATAAAAAATAACAAAAATTGCATTTTAAAAATTTTGTTGCATTTACAGCCATTGCTTCTTTGGTAATAATTGCTTATAATGAAAAATAACTTTATGACCATATTACACTTTGTAAAGGGCTGACATATACCGGAGATATTCTTTGAAATTTTAATTAAATGGAAAGTGAAAAATATTTTGACGTTTTTCTGTGATAAATTTAGAAAATATTACAATACAGATTTCATTTTAATATCGTTTTAATATTAAAAAAATAATTTTAATAATATCGCTTTATTTTTCATGCAATTTTTATCTGAATTTTCGACTACCTTTTAAATATGCTTCTGAGTAATTTTTAACTCCAATTTTTCATTATATATTTAATTTCGTTTTCATTCTTTTGTCAAAAATTTTAAAATAAAAATCTTCCTAATTATCAGCAAAGTTTGGATAAGAGTTTAATAATTTAAGTTGTTATACAGAGAAGATTAATACATACTTAGAAAGAAGGTTACGTTAATTTTTGTTTTTGTTTTTAACAGCATTGTGAAGCAGTTAGAACTTATCAAAAAGGTGCACTTCAACAATTAAAAGTATAGATAATGATCTATTAAAATAATGCAACCGAAGTACCTAAAAGGATTAGGTACTAAAAAAAGAATTTTTGCAAGAATTATGTGCATCCAGATATGTACAAGAAATTTGTTTGAAAATAAAGCGTAGCGAATCTCATTTATAAACTGATATTTTAAGAATGAATAGAAATTCTTTATTTTGATTAAAAATTAGAGCGTTTCAAGCGCATAAAAATATAATAACAAACTACCAAATGATCAAATAAATACAACGTGCAATAAGTTGTACAAATAATCAAACATTCAATTAGTATAACTTGTATAATAATGCAAAATATAATTTGTACAAGGTTCTATATAAGTTAACAAAAGTGTAACGACAGAAAGAACGACACAACCAAAAAATGTTGACACATTTCTAAACAATTTAAGAAAACCAATAAAAATATCGCTCTCATTTTTTATCAAATATTATTTACTGAAGATTCATTAATAATAATTAAATTCCTTAACAAAAACATAAAAAACATGCATTAAGAAATTATGAAACACCTTAAAAATACCTTAACGAATAATAAAAATCCTTCTGCAGAAATTGACAGCTATAACTAGAAAAAAGCTTTTCTTTTTGCATTTTTTTTTCCTTTATTTTGAATACTTTGATGGTCTTTTTTCCACATTTCTGCACATAAAGAAAATCTTGTTTATAAAGCTTTTATGAGTGCTCCAGCTTTCGGAGGGTAATTAATCAAAAATTCATTTTGAAGGAGCAGAGTTAATAAAATTTCAATCAAGGACTGCAAAATACACTAAATTGGATTTTAGTAAAAAATGTATGAAAGAAAATCAGTGAAATAGCCATGGGAGCGTGACTCCAAAGAAGAAAAAAAAATGAGGAGATGGGGTTTCCATATTTTTGTCTTAATACTTCTAGAACTTTTTGAAACTAAATATTAATGCAGTTAGTGCGCTTTATTAGTTTAATTTTTTTTTCTCTTGGTCCTTCAATCGTTGTTATTTTCCGTCACACCAGTTCTTATTAAGGATGCTCCGTGTTTATCTTTCCCTAGGGGTAACACAAACTTTGAAGATCTGGAATTCAAGCGAGCAAATTTAATGCTCCGTCAAGCCATGAATTGATAATGAAATATTTTATTTAAATAAATTTCTCTGCTTTAGCTAGAGATAAAATCCTGAACTTTCTAGACTAAGTTGCATGCCATCATAAATTTTAAGATTTACTAAGTTTATTTAAGTAACATTTTTGACAGTTAGAATAATCTCCCGAAGCAAACAAAAAATGAATAGCTATTCTAGTTAGTTTTTTTTTTTTTCAGAAGAAAAAAATGTAATGAACATTTTAGCTATTTTATAGGAAGAAAAAATGAGATCAATGAAAAATATAATGTATAAAATATTTATAATAAGAAATCAAACTCAATTGAGAAATATAATATCATGATAATTTTGTATGCTTGTCTAAACATTTGTGTTGCCATTTAGTTCGATTGCGTCAGCTGTAAATTCTGTAAATAATCATTACAGAAATGAAGGAAGCATGGAAAATATACTATGTTAAGATAATGCAATGTTTTGGAATAATTTAAACCGGTAGTAATAAACCAAACTGTCTATCCAAATTTGAAAAAAAAAATTATTCGAACTTCTAACTAATTCCACACTTAAGCAAGTGGGAATAATGTTTCAGAAACTTTTGCAATCTTAATAATAATTGTTCAATTTTTATTCCCATAGTCCCAAAAATCCAAATTGTTAATCTCGCAAATTCTTAATGAAAACAAATACTTATACATAATTTTTATACTGTTTGGAGAAAAATAGGTGTGAAAGAGCTTTTGTTTGCAATTTTTGGCGACAATTGTATGGGTGGGTTTTACGTGGAATGGATTTAGTTGATTAATAGAAATGAACCAATCACTGACTGTAAATTGTTACATTTAGCTTCTTTGATGCCACTTGCGGCAGTTCATGGACTTCGTGTACTTAACAATGATGGTAGTTTTATGAAAAGCAATGCACCATGTCACCAGATTAAGCTTTTCGAATTGAATTTGATAATTTTATGGACAGTCGAATCATTTGGCCACCCATATCACCTGTCATATATCTTATTGAACATAGTTGGGAAATAATCGAGAGATTATTTTGCGTACTTCTTTCCTCAGCAACACTTCCCTATTAATGAACGTCTTTAAAGGTAGCATGGTACGAAATTTATGCACGGAACTTCCGACAATATGTTGAATCTATGCTATGTCAAAATTTGGCCTTTTGTCGGGCAAAAGAAATTCCAACCATTATTAATAAATGTAAGACTTTTTAAGACCTCAGTGTATATGGTTATAATTTATTTCCAAGCAAGGCATGAATGTAATCCGAATTATAATGAAAACTATTTACCTTCCACTATCCTTTTTTCAGTTTTTTTAAAAATATTTCAAGTTATATGTCAAAATGATTAATGTGATCGGGAGAAACAAAAACATTGCACATGGTATTTATTTTAAAATATTAACAAACTTTTGGCATTTTTTTGCAATAAAACAAGTACACTACACTTTTGCAACCATCAAATGCGCAGCAATTTTAAAATTATTTTACTCTCTTATTTAAGGAATAATATCTTTGACCATGAAGAAGAACTTAATTTTCATGAAATTATTTTTAAGGCAACACTGCATTTATGTTATTCTTTTAAAGGGAATGCCTAAAATGGAATGAACATAAGTGCTATCTCCTTAATAGAAGACCTCTACCAAGTAAATGTAGTAATGATTCTTTTCAACTTTTTTGTTCATTTTAAGCTGAAAAATCATAATAAAATGAATTGAACTTACAATTATCTTAATTTAAATTTATTTCTAAACAGATCTGTTACCAACCCTTGCAAATTTAATAAAGTATTTTATATAAAAATCTGTCTAAAAGTAAATGAAAAGTTGCCGTATAATTGTATTTGTCATTACACAATTACATCTTTTCTATTAATTTTTTTGCTTAAAAAATCATAAAACTAGTGAACTTTGCTGCTGTCTTCTAAAAAATCACTGTTAATCAGATACGGTTTTCATTCTTTCAATTTTCATGTAAATGTTAATAGAGCAAATGCACTTTGAAACTATTACCTATGGGATATATATATATGAAACAAATTTACTACTGAATTATTGTTAATAAAGTTAATAGTTCTTGTACTTAATGAATTAAATATTTACATTTACCCAAATCTTTAGCAAACTTTAAGAATTAAAAATTGCGCTAGTTTTAAAATATTTACATCTCAAATTTTTAAAACGTACCCTCTAATTGCTTCAACACCACCCAGAAAAGTATTTACCGATGATATAAGATTAGTCTATCTTTTGACAATGCTACATAAACTCAGTTTCCATAATACCAAAACTGGTTCATCTCGCTCTTGACAAGGCTGTATAAAATTGGCTTCTATAATAAAAAACTTTAAGATTCTTCTCTCTTTTTGACAATGCTATACACAATTAGTTTCCAGAATACCACTGCAATAAAATAGTCTTCATTTTGACAATCATGTATAAAATTAGCTTCTAGAGTACCAACGCTATAAGATTCGTCCCCCTTTTGAGACGCAATATAAAATTAGTTTCTAGAGTACCAATGTTGTAAGTTTCATCTCTCTTTTGGCGATGCTATACAAAATTAGTTTTCAATATACTAGTGCTATAAAATTCGTCTCCCTTTTGACGATGTTATATATTCCCTTAGAATCGTCGAGAATATTTCTTCTCCTTCACTACAAAATTCCATGAAAACTCCAAACTAGTCTTACATGTTTTGCTCTGTTAGAACATTAGTAAGTTCTCTCCCAGACTATTTATTACATCACGTTTAAGTGTATGTTGGAATAGTAAAGCCTCCAAAATGTGTATGTCAGTGTCCGGCAGGAGCTGTTATCACATATTATCACCATCGGCTGTGTCCTTCCCGTTGAAAGGAAGGGAAGAAGAGATATCGACTGTCAGATTCTACACCTATCTTTTCCCCTTTCCATGATAATAATGCAGTACCTAACTATGAAGTTATCACGTGAAAGTCCATCACTAACTGGAAAATGAAATAATCTCATCTAATAACCTTTCCACATATGAGCCGTTGTCAACATGTCAAAATGTTGATTGATTGCAGTCTATTTCACTAGAGAAGCAGAATTTAAAGCTATGGAAAATAGTATAACGTTTGTTACGTCTAAAAGAAATTCCGAAAATAAGCTCTCAGTATTACATTTCTAATCATTAAACATTTAAGGCGTGATAAGAGAAGACAAATTATTTTCAAAAGGAAAATTGTAGAAAATATTAATGTTTTTTTTTATTTCTCCTTAAATATTTTTGTCCTTTATCATGAATGTAAAAATTTCAGTTTTCTTCAAATGTTTAATTTTTTTTAATTATTCAAAACTGTTGATAGCAGTAACTGAATTGCACTTTTTAATTAAAAAAAAAAACGATTTTCAATTTACTGGAATTATTCTTAATTAAAAATAAAATATTATTTAAATAATTTAAATCATAATCATAAGACATAATTTAAATAATTTAATCATAAAAACCCAATTTTATATTGAATTATATTTACTGGAATTATATTCAAACATAATGTAATATTATTTAAATAATTTCAAATCTAAGAGTAAATGAATTTCCGACTATGCAGATGATGCCTTATTTATCATATATGTAGATAAATAGGAATCCCCAATTTTAAGATGAAATTACAGCTTATTCTATTAGAAAAAAAAGTTTTCAAAGCCTCCAAGAAAATATTTAAATTCATATTCATTCGTATAAAAAATGAGACATTTCAGTATTAGATTATGAATAAACCGAAAAAAGATTTTTACAGCGTCAAAAAAATTAAATAATCATTTTATAACAAATCCTTGAATATTCTTGCATACGATGGCATTTGAAATTACGATCCCCATTTTAAAAATTTAAGCACTATAAAATTTCCACAAGTGTTATTATTATTTCAGTTTTTTCTGTTATTCGTTTTTATATAATTAAAATGAATTTAAAGAAAATAAAAAATGGTACAAAATTTGCTTCAATAAAAGCTATTACTTACAGAAAGGTAGGCTTTTTCATATATAAAATTTTGAGAAAGATATAAAAATAGATTGATTTAATAGATTATTATTTTAAGACAACTAACTCACATGTCTTCTAACATGATTTATGGAATTCTCGTCACAATATTTCTTCAAATAAATGGCTTTGGATTTGAATGATGTGATGCAATAAAACGCATGAATTTTACAACGTGGTAGATATGGGCACATTCTTATACTTAATATTATATCATCAGATGAAACGTGATAGACGTGATGCATTGAATGATTATAATGTTAATTAATCCTAAAAGAAATAACTGTTTCTGTGGGGAAAATCAATCTACTCACTTCAAGATGTGAAACTCCAACATTCTGCTTCCCCCAGAAACCCAGTATGAAAAATTATAACAATATTAATGCCATAATTTTGTGTAAATATTGAATAATATGTAAATTACAAAACAAGAAATAAGTGTTTTCAATATTTCTTTGTCTTTCAGATAATCCCGAGTTATATTTTATGCTTCCAAAGAAAATAACTATTTATTTCATTTTATCTATACTGTTAACATCTAATACATTTCATTAATTAAATTTATTTATTGATAATTTATGTAATATGCATTTCGGTAATCCCGCGTATAAGAAATGTTCGAAAACTTTGAGGATAAATATTACGTACAGCTGAGCTTTTATATAAAAATATACAGTTACTTCTCTAAATAAATTTTTAAAAAACAATACTTTTAAATACTCATTCCATTTTTTTAAACAAAGAAAAATGCTAATAAATTTGTTTTACCTTATTCACTTGAGCAATATCGTCTCAATATTCTTATTATCACACTTATTGAAGACGTTAGTGAATGTCATTATCATCAATATTTCTGAATATGATTCACATTAACATTCCCCAATATTATTCTCATTAACATTCATCAATATCATTATCTTTAACATTCAATTGTATAATTGTCATTAAAATTAACAAATGTCATTCTTATTAATATTCATCAATTATTCTCATTAATATGCGTAACTAAAAATGAATGTAGTTTTCAGTAGATTGGGTATTTTTATTAGTAAAATATTATTATTTCTTTTACAGAAATTGTCTTACTATTTGCTTTAAAAATACCTCATTTATGTAAAACGAAGACAAATCCGTTTTTTTCTAACAGTGGCATAACTCATATTTTTATTTAACCTTCCAGCGGGCGCGCGTATGTAAGAGATACACTAGAGATGAATTTCGTTTCATAACTTTAGATCTGGTGGCACTGAGAACGCCTGCCCTTGGCTATTTGTCCCCCTCCCTTTAACCTACTTTCAGTAATCGTCGTAATAGGTGGCGTTTGTGGCGTTAATAGGCCTCTTCCGATCAAATATTTGTGTTTTAGAGATACGCGCAACCGTTTATGTAAGTTTTTGTGACATCTGATTTTGTATGATTTTACAAATAAATCCGTATTGTTTTAGACTGGCGACAGCTGGCAAATGTACTTACGAAGGAAAATGTTGAAAAAAAGCACCCACATCTCTAAAAAGCGAGCTAAAATTAAAGGGGCTAAAGATAAAAGCTGAACTATGTATTGTAGAAGTGGAAGATGCAACTTCAGGGAAAAAAGAAAAGTGGACTAGAATCACGATATTCAGTTGTGAGATTTGACAGAAATTTATATGTTTGAAGCACACTAAACACATTTGCTCAAATTGCATCCCTGCAATGAAATAACGATGAAACTATTTTCTTCCTTTTCATATCTAACTTTCAATTATTTTTTTTTCCTTTTTTTACATAAATTCTGTATTTTATATGCGAATTGTTTTGTCACAATATCGGCAATTATATTTATATTATTTTTAAATCAATTCAGTTAACCTGTGGTCATTTTATATTGTTATTGCAATCTATATTTATATTGTTTCTGCTTCTTTTTAAGTAAAAAATGTTTAAAATAATTGTAGTTATTAATCCTAAGCTATTTACAATATAATCTTAATAGTAACGCTTTAGAAAATTTATAATTTACTATAGGGAATGTGGGAAATACGGGTGACCTTTCATGTTCGTATGACAGCCGAGCCCGCTGGGAGGTTAAAAGGAAACATTTTCATATATACTATTTAGTTAAAAATAATTCAAGACACTTCAGATTACAGAACATATTAAATAACAATGTTTAAAATTGTTTTAACAAAATATCTTACATGAATACACTCTTAAAAATTACTTAAAAATAATGAGGTACATACAATCTATCAGTTCACAGAATCTATACGTATATATGTTCACACATTCTATACTTACATATCTATAAGTTCACACAATCTATACTTATTTATTTATAAGTTCATACAATCTATACTTATATATCTATAAGTTGACACATACTTTAAGTTCTTATAGAATTTAATTATAAAATCAATGAAAAATGATTGAATATACATTGAAAATGAAAACTGATGGATTAAAAATGTTTTAAAATGATGATTACATTTTTTAGTAAAAAGAAGTGTATTCATCATAATTTTTCCACGCTACATTCTAAAAAGATGGGCATAGTTATCAAAAATTTGAAAAAAAAAATTCACTTTTGAAAATAGTTTCAAGACCCATCCGTTAAAGCAATTTTATATAGAAAAAAAGAATAATAAGGTGATCAAACATAACTTGTCTCTTCAATTGCAAATAAAGCTATAAAAATATAAGAATTCAAAGAATTGCAGCCTAAATTAGGAAATATCAGAAAACTTAAGATGGCTACTGCTTCGAAACATGTTTATGCATTCAGGAAATATATATAAAGAGTAATAAAAGGGGAACAAATTTCAAAACACTCCTTCATTTCCAATTCAGTTGTAATACTTACGTTGTAATTACAAAGCGAAAAATATCCATTAACATTTTGAATTAAATTTAATGCATTGAGAAAAAGGGTATAGGACATTTCGAGGGCAGGCAATTAGCAGAAACTGTGCTCACCTTAAAG
Organism: Argiope trifasciata; assembly: GCA_026543055.1. NCBI lineage: Eukaryota > Metazoa > Arthropoda > Arachnida > Araneae > Araneidae > Argiope > Argiope trifasciata. The sequence goes on along the minus strand of JAPMOQ010000159.1, from coordinate 1,387,587 downwards.
ATAATTCCCTGGCATTGCTCTTGAAGTACAGTAATTGTCTGTTTAATGTTCTGCGCGGAGCAGTTCTAAATTGGAAAGAATAACTAGAAATAGTAATAGTGTATATCAAGGTTTATTGTCAAATTGCAATACCAGTTAAATGAGGATTCGACATTCAAAATTTTTACGAGGGAAGATTTAGAAAATGGCGAATGAAAAAGTTTTTGGAATTTCTAAGATATTCTTATATTTTAAATAAACCATATGCGACTGTATATGCTTCTGCTAACTAAGGCTTTGTTTTTTGATGGGTATAATTAAGCGTTATCGGAAAAGTTGGTTGTCCTTGCTATTTAGTTCAACATTAATAATTAGAAATTTTAAATTCAATAAGTAAAATATACTCGAGACAGTAAAATTCCATTCATAAAAATGTTCTTCGAACAGTATTATTAAATAGGAAAGAATAATTAAAAGTAGTAACGGTGAATATATATCATTGTTTATGGTGTCAAACGTCAAGGGGATTTGACATTACACATTGTTAATGAGTGAGAAATAAGAAAATGTCAGACGAAAAGTTTTTAGAATTTCTAAAATATTTTCATCTTTTAAATAAACCATATGTGACTGATATACGTATGCTAACTGTTTTTTTATGAATAAAATTAAATGTTATAGGAAATGTTGGTTGTCCTTGCTCTTTAGATCGGTATTAATAATTAGAAATTTTAAATTCAATAACTGAAATGTATTTGAGACACTAAACATCCATTTTAAAAATGTTCCAACGGCAGTACCAAATTGGAAAGAACAACTAAAAGTCGTAATAGTGAATATATATCATTGTTTATTGTCAGACAGAAAGTGGATTTGCCATTAGAAATAGTTTATGATTGAAGAAGCGGCAGTTGGAAAAGTTTTTGATATTTCTAAAACACTGCCATCCCTTAAATAAACAATTTTGATTGAAATGCTTGTGGGAACCAAAGTTGTAGTTTTTGATAGATGAATTGTTTGTTACAGGAATTGTTATGTTGTATTTGATTTTTAGTTTGGCATTAATAATTAAAAAAATAAAATTCATTATTTAGAATATACTTGAGAGATTGAACTTTAATTAAAAAATGTTCTGAAGTTGCTGGTATGAATTGTTTCGGGAACCATTACTTGAAATGTTTAGGAATTTAATTGCGTTTTATTTTATTTATGTCATATGAATCAAAAATTTCCTACAAGTCTTTCTATCAATCAAATTTGCCACCCGTTGATTGAGTCATAAAATTTAATAGGCAATTTCTGGGTTATTGAATTTTTAAATTCTAAAACATTTTATCTGAATATAATTTTGCTAAAGGAATGCTTCTATAAGTCTCATTCCAGAATGTTTTAAGAAATTTCAGAATATAGTTGTGTCAAAAGATAGTTTGGTTAACAAATATTGTATAAATGCTATATATTATTATGCATTACTATTCATATTTGAGTTAAAATATTAAACCATACAATATCATCTTTTGCAATAAAGGGCCAAGCAAAGATTGTTTTGGCTTCAACATAAATTTTGGCGTCTTAGCCTCAGAATGTACTTTTGTTTTGGCCATGATAATGTTCAGTGAGGCTTTGATACAAAGCATATCAATCTTCAGCAATATCTAAATTCCATATCTAAGGCTAATGTTAGAGCCTTAGCATCATCATAACATAATAGCAAAATCATCATTCTGTCTTCTGAAATTTTTTGCAACAAACATCTTTAATATTAAATATTATGAAAATGAATACGGAAATAATTAATAGTTCAAGTTTTAAAGATCTTTGATAATTTTGGACAGGCCAGTAAAAGAATTGAGCCTACTCTCTGCGCATACTTTGAATAAACGAAAGATGTGCTAGTTGTGCGCAAATCTTTCATTTGTTGTTGTTGTTGTTGTATGATGTCTATTGGTACAAGAGCCATATTCAACCATGCAGCGTTGTGGGCATGTAAAAAAATATGTAAAAAAACAGAAATAAAGATGGTAGTAAATATATCTATTAAAATGTAAATGCAGAAGTAAATAAAGAATTTTAAAAAAGAACTACGAAAGAACATAAATTTAAAAATCAAATAGTGAGAGCTCGATAGAGATTTGTGATTGTCGTATGATAAATGATATAAATCTCTTGATTATAGTAAATAAAACGAATGCTAAAAATACTAAATAAAAGTTTATATACTTTAAATTACTAAAAATGTTTGTTTTGTATCTTACACCCACAAATCGATTCTTCAAAGCAAATGGATTTACATAACTTAAAATAGCATATGAATCAGATATACAAACATAATGATAATTATGTTTGAAATATAACAGATGTTTAGTTTAGTTACATTAACACCCCATCTTGAAGGAACGCTTAGGCTACTTTGGGACGGATCTCATTATTTTGAACTGTGGTGAGATGAAGAGATAGACACCTGAGCTGGCACCTCCTTCTCTGCACCACATCAGCGAGAGAACGTTTGGCCTCATAGATTTAACAGGCAACATTTTTCTTACACGGCGATTCTTCGGTGGAATTGGGTGTTGACCAGGAAACTCACCAGTTCAGAAGCCCAGGTCTTGCCACCAGGACACCGTGGTTTGAAATATTTAAGACATCGATATTGAAAGATATATGATGCATTATCCCACGTATCAGCTTCGTTTTAAATACTTTTGGATGAACGCTTATATATTTGTTTTTATGAGTTTAACGAGCATTCAATGTATAATGAAAGTGGTTTGACAAGCACCATACAGTTAAATAGTGTTACGAAAATTCAAAAAAGCTTTTTCAAATAAATTGCAGTTTTAGCAGGGTTCTCTTTGAATTCTGAATAACTTTTACTCTTACACATTCATTCAGATATATAATCATAATACATATTATATATTTTATTGGCTGTTTTTTTTTACTAAGCTCCTTTTGTTTAACCTGTTTATAATAGCATATTTACTTTCCCAATTCTGGAATTTAACGATGCTAATAATTAATCAACTTGACCAAGACAATAGAAATTCCGTGAATTCTCAAGTTTGCTTATATAAGCATAAACGTAGATTCTGTGTTAGAATAATTTGATATAAAAAGAAATTTAATTCAAAATTTTAATATTAAGTGTACACTTGTTATAAATACTTGCAAATAAAATAGTAGTGAAATGTGTGTTTCTAAATAAGGCGAATAGAATATGTATTTAGAAAAATAAATGTATTGAAGAGCTCTGATTTACCCACTGCTTTTTTAAATATCTGGAATGATATACTTAAAATATATATTTATGCTTTCATACAGTATAATAAATAAAATATTAAGGATATAGTTTTAACGGTTACTATTAGAATAACTGTGATAATTTCTAAATTATAACGATATCAGTATTGGCATGCCCATTAGGGTTGTAAACTGTAGCAATACCTTCCCTTTTAATTAATGTATTTAAAGTAAATTTTCTTTTCTTATAAACTTTCCTGTTTCTATTTCCTGAGGGTTCGATGATCTTCATTCACATTTTCAGTGTCAAAAAACGATGCCACTGAGAAATAAATAAACAATTAATAGAGAGAACTCAAAATAAGACAAAAAATCAAGCACCAAGCATGTTAAATGCAGGCAAAAGCAATGTTTTATTCAAATCACTGAGGGGCTTGATTTATTGAAGAAAAAAACCAAGCCATTTTTTTCCCTTTGGATTTAGAGGCGCTGGAGTTGCAATCAGTGCAGATCGATTTGCAGCACTGGCTATATTTTATACTCCTAAAAAGCTGTATCTGTGTTTTTTCATATATATTTCTACCTCTGTCATTGGATGTTTATGAGTTTTAACTTTGTTTCCTATTCTTTTGATAAAACCATCTACATTACTGGGTTTCGTGAAATATAGAAGTTTCCCGAAAAGCAAAATTTTGAGATGATTCTAAATCATTATCAATACAATACTTCCGTTTCAAGCATTCAAATGAAAGATTTGAATACTTGAAATGGCGGATCAATGCTTATTAATTATTGCATATAAAAATTGCTGAATATTTCAGATAATATATTATGCATTTTCTAGGATATTCATTTTTGAACGAGCATAATTGACTTTATTACGAGAATATAGAAAAAAACGTCCAAATTTAATTATTGACATTTTTATTCATTCAAATATCACTTCATTATTTATATTTCTCATTTTAAAAAATCCTCAAGGAATTTATATTGCATAGTAATATTTTTCAAATGTAAATATATATGACCGTAATAGGTATTTTTTTAATTAAGTAGGCATTGATATCCTGAGAAGCACTACTCAATACCATTAATCTCCTAGTAAATGAGCATCTTCTGGAGATTTCTTTCAAACATATACTTGATTTATATTATATTTAATTGATAAAGCTTATAATTAAGCTCGATTCTTAGCTTTTTTTCCAAAGCAGACTTTTTAGTGTTTGAAATCTGACAATGTCCCTAAAAATTGACGCATAGCATAAATTGAGAATGTTTTTTGTTTAAATGTTCAACATTTTGGAAAAAAAATCTAAAAGCAGAATGTTGAAGAATAACATTATTAAAAGAACAAACATCAACTGAGTTCTTTCCATCGTCTTATTATTTATTTCATATTATTTTACCTAAAAAAATATTTTCAAAATAAACAAAAGGGAAAAATAATTAAATAAAACGTTTCTAATAAAATGTTTGTGTAGCTATTCCCACTGTCATTCTTTTCATGTTTGCAATAATTCAAATTTGAACTAGAAGAGCAAACTAGATAATAAAATCAAGATGCGGCATTAATAAAAAAATCCATAAGGCTATTTCAAAATTCTATCTTATTTTGTAAGAAAACAAAATGATGTTTTGATACAGAAATAGAAAATCGGCTTTGTGTTTCAAAAGTCAGTTCAGATATCGTTCGAAAATTAATTCAGATTGGGAAAAAATGAAACAATTTTTATTTTGTTTTCTACACCGCAGAATAAAGTTTTTGAAAGCCATTAACCTTATCATTATTAAGGAAAAACTTTTTATATATATATCGAGCGTGATGCGATTTCTAATAGAGCCAATCAACTGCATTCCTTTTCAAATTGGTCATTGTTTATTTCTATTTTAACAAGGTGATGCTATATTTGTATCGTTCAAATTAAGCTACAAATATTGTTGAATGTATCAATGGTGGGTCATCAGTTTCAGAAAGAACATGAAATAGTTTTTGAAATTCATATTTAGATGTTTGTAACCAAATATTTGTGAACTAGATTCAATATTTCAACAGAAATGCTACCAGCAAACACCGTTTCTCTTCAAATGTTAACATAATTTACTACTTTTTTTACAGATAGAATTTCATCTAAAACAATTTTTATCTAATAATAATCTCCCCAAAAAATAAAATATAACATGTATTTCTGATATTATACCTGATAGACCATTGTGAAAAGAGTTAAACGTAGCCCATACAAGATGAAATATACTTTGAAGTTATTGTTTTAAATTTTAAATTCATTAAGACTGAATCAAGAGTTTGTTTGTTTGTTTTTTTCATAGATAACTTTCAAAAATATTACAAGCAAAAAAATAAATTTTAAAGCTATACTAAGCTTTAAATTATTATTTTTTTATAGTACTAATGCAGTTACTATGCTAAAAATATTTTCAGATCATTTTTCGGTAACTGTTTCATAGAAATTTAAGCCTTATCCATTGTTCTTGCAAAATTTTAAGCATGTATTTTTCTTCCATTGCTAGAGATCTAAGATGGTTATTAAGCCAATTTTTCTTTCCCTAGTAGATGCTTTCATAAAGTATTTTTTATTAAAAATTTCGTAACTGAATTAAAATTTCAAAAGTAAGTAATGGTAATGAATTTGTCCTCCATTTTTAAATGTTATTGATCTTTCCTGTTATATGAAAGGGTGTATAAAAAATGTTACCTCTCTGTAAACTTGGAAATTACTTTCTCATTATGACGAAATGAAGAGTTTTCGTTGAATTACAAAATTTTTTACAGTTAAGTTCTCTTATATTTTGCAAAATTTATGAAACATTTTCTGAGAACCCTACAAAGTTTTTACAATAGAAGAAATTCCTTTAATCCCTTCCTCAATATTTTTAGAAATGATACACAATTATGCATATATTAACATACAGAATTTAGATGAAATTCTGTGAAATTCAGCATTTGTAGACAAGGCAAACCCAACTCTTACAACTTTTGTAGAATTTAAAAACGGTAAGAGTTGCATGCTTTTCAAAATATCAAATCTGAATTAATTTACTGTGAAAGAGTAATTAATTTAATGTAATTAACGGCAATTTTATTTTAATTATAATGAACATTAAAAAATTGTATTTCGAACTGTTTCAGAGTATTTATACTGATAACATAGTTTGTTTTATTGATTTTTTTGCTGCAATGTGATGTAAATAATAAGAATTGCGAATTTCGGATTTATTATAAATGCCAATCTATTTACTAAATGTAATGATTAAAAAAGCGAGTTGGCTATCTATATTATTAAACCTTTTCCCTCAAATGGTGATTCTCCTTCACTATTCAAAGTCGTGCATCATTTTGATGTTTTATTTATTAATTTCTGATTGCTAAAAATACCTATAGAAAGGTGAAAAGACCTACATTAATTTCTTAGGAAAGTTCAACTTTAAACAATTGTATATATATTTCTTTTTGAAGCAAAAAAACCCTTGCACGAAGGGAATAATTATGCACAGAGTGCAAGTGTTTCGAAATTTCGGAGTGCAAAAGGTTAATGCAGTTCAATGAATTAATTTTCAAAAGTTTCAGTACTCTTTGATTGGGTACGAATTTTCTGATTATAATTTCTCTAATTAAACTAACTACTTTTAAATTTAAGAATGATTTCTCTATTTCTAGTCAGAAAATTTCATAATAGTCAAAATATTAGAATTCGAAATTTTGATGAATCTACAGGTTAGAAACCTCCTGGAATCCAAAAAACATGTTTTTGCATTGATATCTATTTCTTCGGGAAAAGAATTATATGTCTGATTGTAAGTAACTTAAGTTTTGAACTGCAAATAAAGAGCTATTTCTAAAAATAATACCCAGTCTTCCAATTCATTATTTAATTGTAAACTGTAACATCTTTTTAAAATCTATTATTAATTTATGATAATAATTGATATATATTTTTTCTTAAATATTATTTTTTATAAAATCCCACATTATTAATCTAGATTGCCATTATCATTTACAAATTTTAAGAACTATATTAAAAATTTTCAATTTTTTTTTTTACTCTTTTTCAATTCATACTTATAGATTTAAATAATTGAATATGTGAAATATTTTACATTTTCCGAATTTCATAAGAGGTTACATACCTCGACTAAATTTTTCCTTTGTAGAATTTGGGCGCTTAACTTTAGCATTCGGATAAGTAGTGCATGTTCATAATATCATATATTATGATAGTTTCCTTCCTATCAAAATTCATGTAAATAGCCAATCAGTGGGTGTTTTACAAGTAACATTGTATTAAATCCAAAATTCAGTAATTAGTTCTCTCGTAGGAGTCACTATGACATCTAACCGAAACACACGTTGACTTCTAACAACATCTAAATTGATACGTCAATGTCCAGCAGATATTGGTATCACATGTTATGACCAACATGCATGCTGTTCTAATTGTGTGGAAAGGGAGGGTTGTCGTTTGAGAGTTAGTTTCGTCCCTCCCCCTTTTGGTGACAGTGATTGCTTGATATCTGATGATAGAGGCGCAGTGTGACTGTCTATTATAAATTGGCTAACAAAATTATCAATCCTGATAGCCTTTTCACTCCTGATGAGTTGCTGTCTGTGTGCAGATGTGGTTGAGAGGCATATTATCTGTTTCGGCGGTGTAACATGGTTACACTAATACTGGATATTGAGATTTCAAATGCCGGGCTAGAATTCAGAAAAAAAATATTCAAATTGTTCCTTAGATTATACAGATAATGATTTTAGATTAAAATATTAAAGACTATATAAATACCTAGTTATTATTATTAGTTATTGTGATTATTATTATCATTTGAAAAAGGCTGGAGGATTTGTAGACTCAGAATCGTAGGCAACAAATGTTTAAAGCACGAAAATGCAGAGGCGAAAAATTGGCAATTTATCGTTTTTGAGGCATATATTTTTGCTCTTATAAGAAAATAATGCAGAAGGTTGTTACATAAGGGGATTTATCACCGATTAAAATTACGGCTTGATTTCCAAAATATTCTTTCTCTGAATTCTTACGAAATATCTTAATTCAAGTCATTAACCAGTTTAAACCGTTTCATACAATCATGAGCCTATCAGATTGCGCAAACATCAATATAAAGAGCCCCCCCCCTTTTTTTTTCTTTTTTCCCATCTCAAAATCGGTCTAGCTCCAAAACTTTGTTTGCCAGCTATATAGCACTTTAAAAATCCTATGTAAATTGCAGGAAGCTAAAGATGACACTGATAGTGCATCACAATAACGAGAGTGTCAGACAGTTATGTATAAGAGATACAGACAAAGAACTAGATTTGATCTCAAGCGCTTTATAAGCCGTCCAACGCAATAACCGCATAGTTATGAAGCAACTAACGTATGATTTTTACATGGTAGAATTACTGGCAAGATGGCGTTATATTATGTTATGTCAGATGTGTTCCACTTACTATAACGCACTGTCGCCTGCATTTAGCCTGGAGTCGAGACCATGTATTGTGGATAACACAGAAATTAGCATGTGTGTTGCTTTCCGAAGAATCCAGATTTAGCTGGCAGTCTGATTCTAAACGGATATTCATATAGAAGAGACCAGATGCCCGTTACCTTCAAGAAAACATCAATGAAAGACACCACTACGGGGGTGCAGGATTGCCCGTTTAGGGAGGAATCATTCTGGGTTCAAGAAACTGATCTCTAGGTTCATATTGGAACTCTGACAGGTCAAGTCTATCTGAACGTTATTCTGGAACAACATGTACATTTGTTTCGGCGCAGCATGGGTGCTAAGTTCGTGTTTATGAATGGCAATGCCTATATTCTCAATGCAAATATCGTCAACGAATGCCTTCGATCGAAGGATATCACCCGTATGGACTAGCCAACATTCTCACCGAACTTGAATCCATTAGAGCATGTGTGCTTTGCTCACGAGCTATAGTCCATCAATCACCTCCTACTTGTCTACCAGAAATTAGGGGAGCATTGCTTGATATATGGTGTAAAATTTCCCGATATGAGATAGATAATTTGATACTTAGAATTCTTAGACATTATACGAACTATATTGCATCCTCCAGACGGGAAGACATATTATATTTTAACAATCATACCAACTATTTGATATTATTTTTTGTAAGTAGGTTTTTTCTGTAGTTTTCCCCAGGGAGCAAAGCATTTTTATTAATAAAACAAACATATAGCATCTTTTCGTTCTTTAATTTTGGTTATTAAATTGACTTCACACTATAAGTTTCATTTGTTTTGCTTCTGATTCTTTTTATTCCTGAACTTCCTTTATCCTTATTTTATAAACATGAGTTTAAATAGAATATTTTTGTGATCAAAAGAATCAAAATATTTTTGTAAAGAAGAATCAAAATTTGCAAAGATTGCAAAGTATGGCGAATGCATATACGCAGTATTTTTATGATAGAAAGAACTCGCATTTTCAAATATTGCAGTAAATATCAAATATACATTGCGCAGGTTATAGAAAATAAAACTTGCCTAAAATTTTTACGATAGGCAGAATCGAAATTGCAAATATTTCAGAAAATAGCAAATACATATTATGCAATATTTTTACCATGGGAAGTATCAATATTTACAAATGTTGCAGAATAAAATTATATAACTGCTGCCATATTGTATATATATATATGCAAATTGCTTTATTTTGATTATAATCTTTAGGTTCAGTGAATTCTTCCTGTCTCAAAATGTGAATTCCGTCATTCAGATGTGAAAATTTTCAGATATGTTTTCGACATAATAAGACTTCGAATTGTTAAATTTAAAATGAATATTGTCTGAGCCATTATGCAAATGCTTCATTGAGGTTGACGCTAGACTATATATATATATATATATATATACCAAGAAGACAGGACAGCAAAAAGATGACAAATACATACAGACAACAAATAATACACACCAGCACACAAAAACATTTGTAGCACACTTGAAAATACACCACAGCACACAAAACAGACACATAGAATTCAGCAGGACAAAGGATACTACAGCCTCGAAACACGCTCCACTGTCTCCTCGCTTTAGCTGAATCACCACCAGAAGTTTGGCTACTCCACACACACGATTCAGTGCTGTTTCCACAGTAGACAACAGGATTCGGACACAGCAATTCAGCACTGGTTCCACACATTGCTAAAAATCTGCCATTACTTCGCTATTTTCTTAAAAACTCTTTAATTGTCTACGACTTTGGCTGCGAATCAATTCACTACTCAGCTTGTGATTGCCGTCCATTTATAGCTCCAGGAGGTGGGCAGATATCCTTCGCAGCGAGTCAGGGTTTATCTCTGTTCTTATTTGTATGGATCATGAAAATTCTCTATTTCAAGCATCACCAATTTTGTCACCATGTTCTGAGGTTAATAACACCTTATGTGCACCTAAAGAACTGATTGCACAATGATCATCCTAGTGATTCAACTAACAATGCTGTGACAAAACTTCACAGGCTTGTAACAATATATCTGTAAATAAAAATTTCTTATTAATTAAAAACTAGTTCATTCTATATTTATTATGAGCATAACATGCTATATTTATTTGAAATTAAGCCTACATGGTTCATGCTTTTTAGACTAAAGGAATCCTTCAGTTTCCCAAATCTAGTGTAATTACTGTACTACTAGTTTAGCATGAAATTCCGTACATCAGTTGCATAGAGTTTTGAGCTTTTCTAGGTTAATACATATGGACAAAATTACATTTTTCTGGAAGACATTATATACTTTTTTTGCAAGATAAAAATTTTTGTTCTTAATCTGTTAACAAATTAATAAATAGATTTCAGTCACAAACATGTCTTTTCTTTAAACAAATTGAATGCCATTTCAATAAAGGAAAGAAAAAAAAATTAAATTATTCGTTTGTATTCTACAAGATAATAATCTTGCAACTGAGAGAAAAATAGTTGGAAGAAATTAAACAATTTAAATTACACAATTAGAGGTTTATTCTTAGTTTTAATTTTATTCAGAATATTGAGAAAAATGAGTAAATTGTTTGAATTTTAATTTTATTTAAGAATTGAAACTACGAATTTTAATAATAATACAGTTTTGTGGAAGTTAACTTTTAAGGGATTTTCTTGTTTATGTGTGGGGTTTGCAGTTAACCTTTCTATTTAATAAATAAATAAAATACATCAATAACTCGTTAGAAATCTTCTGAAGAATTATTTGGCATGAAAGCATGCTTTTTTTAAAATTTTTTTCTTCTGAAACGTATTATTTATTCAATTTATTTGCATAAGAAACGAGGAAATAATATTAAAACTGCTGCATAACATTTTTTGTTATTCCAGTGCTAAACTAATTGCATTGGATTCTGAAAAACTTATTTTTCCTATTTAAGATAAAATGTATGCAGTTATTAAATTTTATGCTATAGCAGCTTATAATTAGGTTAAATACTAATTCCTAATCACCCAATTAATACATGAGTTTTAATGAGCATTAGAATCGTGTGTGATTTCAGACGAGAAAAAAATCTATGTACTATTCACACATGCATTGGATAGGTTTTTTTAAGCTTAGAATTACCTTAAACATTTTTTAACAATTTATTGATATTGTAGTTTTTTCCAATAATCTTATTGTGATTACACGGTGATTTATATTTCAAAATAATTATTGATATATTCTTTTTATATTTGAGTTATTTGGATGAGGGTAACATTTTTTTTCTTTTCAATTTTCAGTTAGGTTTAATATATTTCTATTTAATTAAATATGTTTTTGTGATTAACCAATATGTAATTATTAGATATTAAATTAAATCTATGATTCAGATATGAATCATATTAAATTATCTTAATTATCTTGATATATTTAGAAAGTAATTCTGGTCATAACGTATTTTTTCTAATTAGTTGTAAATCCCTTGATAATTAACTATATTAATTACAATAATTTCATTAAATTTTTTCCTCTTTATGCATGAAAATTTGGTTAAAACAACCATGCGCTTTTTTCATTCCCTTTTTTTTCCTTTTACCGACTTATTTTTGATGCAGTAATAATTTGTAATTAACGATAAATAATTTCAGTTTTGCCAAATATGAATATATTCCATAACGTAATTCAAAGTTGTTGACATTACGTCATTCATACAGTTAATTTGATACTGGATATTTTACCACCAAAGCCTTGTTTTTTTAACTTCCATTTCTATTTAAAAATGTCTCCTGTATTAAATCTATACAAGTTCAAATACAGTTTGAATCTTAGTGTACTCTAGAATTAAGTTGCAAGGGGAAATGGAAGATTGCTGTTTTAGTATAAAATCTGTACGTCGACTTATGTAGGCATTATTTTAGTAGATTGAAGATAAAAGATTTCCACTGAAGATTTAAGGTATGTTCCGTCGAAAATCATAGAAAAAATATTATGTTATCCATTATGTTACATCAAAGTCTAAGGCTTACAAGATCTTTTCTGAATGATTTACCTAGTATGAGTTAAATCAGCCTTCTTAGGAAAAGACTTTTTTGAACATATTTCGTAGAAGCCTTAAGTTTGAGGATCTGTTTCATGTATCATATTTCTCTGTAGTTGGTAATTAAGGGAAGCAATTAGAACTAGCTTCCTGTATCTTTAAAATGCAATGCTAATAAACTGCATGAATACTAAGAATATACGAAATATGTGAGCTTTATTTTGAAGCAACTTTAAGCATTTTTGAAAACTGGAGAATTCCTTTGGTTTGAGATGATATAATACTTGAATAGCGGAAAATTTTATGTTCCTGAATTAACAGAGAAAATTTCAACTCTAACGAACATTTACATAATCAGAGAAAGTGCATTTTAAATATTTGAAGTAAAATAAAGACAATAGATTGAAAGAATTTTATCCAAGGTAATATTTCATGTAAACAGAAGATTTTCGTTGCAAAACCTGCTTTCGAAGAGTAACCCAAATAATTAGAAAGAATAAACATTAAATCCATTGAAATAAAAGAATAAAAGAATGTTATAGGTTTTCATTCAAAAACTCGATTCCTACGTATCATCGAACTTACTTTAGGAATATGGGCCCCATCAATTTGACTAATTTGGGAGTTTACGAGTAAAATATAAAATCAATGAGCAATTTAAGAGCTAAATAATTCTAAGGTTAAAATAACTGTTGTTTAAAATTTTCGAATCTATGCTTATAATTGTTGAGATAATAATACAGATCCATTTCATTCTCGGATTTCTGACATCAGCATTCCATTATTTTAGTACTAAAAGTCGTGTCTTCTCCGTGATCTGAGCGTTCTGGGTTCGAGTCCCAGTCCGGACATGGTTGTTATTCTGCGTTTTATCGGTGAGGTGTGTGAATGTACCCCTTGTAAAAAGGGATTGTGCAAGTAAATATGAATCATGAAGTAGCTAAGTCGAATTCCTGGTCCTTGTTGGCGCTGCTGAAAAAACTACGGAAGCTAATTTAGGCTGAAATCGCTGACAGCTTTCGGTTAATGGGATGTAAAGCGTGATAGCAACAACAGCAACAATGCTAAAAACGTCACAACTAAATGGAGATTTGTATATTTCTATTTAGTTTAGAGAATTTGACATATAAAATCAAATTTTGCTTAAATATATCCCTAAGTCTGACACTGAACATTTTATGATAGTAGAATATTTCTAATGGCCGCTTCAAGTTTGAAATAAAGACAGATGGCTCGAATTCAAGGAAATAAGGCCACCAAATGGCTCGCAACCACCATGTAAAAATAACATTTTTTTCCAATATCACCTTGCAGTTTTTCATAATAGTTTGAGATTAGCCTCTTTAAATGTCTGGATAATTTACAAGAAATGCACAATAAAGGGGGATTATTCTTAGAATTCATATCCCAAAGAAAAGAAGATCATGTCAGGTGAATGTATGAATTAAATTCTAGAATTCTCCTTTCATGCATTATTAGATCGAGGTTAAGTAAATCTTGGCGACTCGAATACTGTAGGAGAAAGAAAACTATATATGCAAGAAATGTAAAAAGAGCGTTTCCAAAAAATGTATGCAAAAAATAGGAAATCACTGAAAAAATACTCTGAATAAATGCTTGAACAGCAAATATTTTTATATTTTTTTCTTTTTGTCTACCTTCTATTTATCTATTCCTTGCAGATTTAATATAATTAAATTTGATAAGGTTTAGTTATTTTTAATTAATTTGATGAATTAAAAATACTTGATTATAAATACTCGTTAATTTTACTGATTTCTGTGTAGATAAGCATACAAAAATGGCCTATAAACCTACTTAGTGTTAAAATTGTGCAATTTAGTGAGTCCACAAAATTAGTGTTTAATGCTTTGATCAATGTAAAGTAAATACACTGTCTATTATCATTTAGCACATTGCTAAAAGTATCTTCAATTTGTTAAATAATTCGCAGTACAAATTTCACACAAACATAAATAGTTAATTGAGTTAAATAGTAGACATTAGGAATTTTAAACCCATGGTGTCTAATATCTTTTCATTGGTTTCATATAAAATATATAGCAAAACATACTGATTAGTAATATCTCACTCTTTGATCGCAATTCCAAATAACGAAATCTATCCCTCAGTTGACCTGATTTTACTTTAATCTGACATGGAAATTCAATGAAGTCGAGTTCCTGCAAAATTCTAATTAGAGTTTTAGATAATTAATAGCCATATCAATTAACAGATTACAGAATTGAAAGATTATTATTGTTGGAACTGTTAAAAGTTTTATACATTGACACAAATTGTTAAATTTGATTCTGCTGTACAAATGCTATTATTGAGCTACTGAAAATATTAGCACTTTATTTAAAACTAGCCGCCTTTGGCGACCAGCTGGTTCGCCATGAGTAATGCGTTCTAAATTTTTAAATTAAGTCGCATATTCATTAGCCTTGAAGTAATTCCGGGTATTGGTTGGCCTGAAATTAAAAATGTTTTTTTTTCCATGATGCTGCCAAAATATTTAATGTTTTTTTTTTAAAAAGCGAAAAAGGAAAAAAAAATATATTGAATAAATGATTTAGATGTTGCAAAAGATTATAGAAACCTTGGCTTTGCATTTATTTTTTGAGAAATTATCATATGTTATAATGGAAAAAAAAATATTGAATTAAGGATACAAATATTGCAAACGATTATAGAAATATGCCATTAAGTCGGGATTTCAATGCATATCCTGTCTAAATTCGATCAGGTTTACTATAAATAAAGAAAGATTTGTTAAATAAATGATTTAGATAAAGCAAACGATTATAGAAACTTTGCGTTGCATTTATTTTTTTTAGAAAATATCACATTTTATATTTCTTTTATTTTATCCAGCCACGTGCAAAAAGTATCATTTCTTTAGACTTGATTTATGATGATAGTATTTTTTTTTATTATTATTTGAACTTCCGTCATTGTTTTATTTTATTTTATCCAGTCACGTGCTCAAAAAAAAAACATGGTTAAAATATTTCTTTAAAAATTCGTTAAAAATAAAAATTTACCTTATAAATTAAAAAAACTGATACCGTTAGAAAGCTAATTTTTTTATCTTTAAATTGATGTAAAAATCATGTTTATGTGATCATATTTTCGAAAATTATAGCGGAAAAACGTCGAAATTTCGCTTAAATTTTAATTAATTCAAATTCGAATTAAAAATTCTAAAAAAGGGCTCCGAGGTGCACATTCCCGACCTCCAAGGTATACATGTACCGAATTTGGTAGCTGTGGTTCCAACGGTCTGGCCTGTAGAGCGCCAACACACACACACACACATTGAGCTTTATTATAAGTATAGATATAGATATAGATAAATGTTGCTTTTTTATCATGTGCAATTAGATAGCACTTGAATGAAAACACAGTTTAAAGTGAAATTAGATATTATTCACGATGTTAAGTAAGGAAATAAAAATTTCGAACTCCAAAAATAATCAAAAGTAGCTTCACTATGAAGTAATTAATCATTTGGAATTCCATTTTAATTAACTTGTTCGAAGAGTGTTAAGAATAAATAAAAAACGGGAACCGTTATATTTCTAAATAAGCAAAATTAAACAACAATTTCTCAAATTTATCGTAAAATGCACCACGAACAAAATAAATGACTTGCCAAATATTCAGGCGACTTAAAAATTAGTACTTGGCTAATTACGATGTGCATAAAAGGAATGCTTTCTTTTTTACGTCTAAACTTATTCACGGATTAATCACTTGACAGAGCGTTTAAAAAGTAATTTTGTATTTCTTCAGTGAAGAGGTGTTATGAAAATGAAGTTTGTTTGCATTTTTGAGGCGAATATTTAAGGTTGCTTACTAAAAATGACTTTATTTTGTATTTCATTTTCAACATATGCGGATTAAAACAAAAAGTGTGTCAAAATCAACTAAAACTCACTCCAGATTGAATGAATTCTTTCAGAAAAACGAGAATGATAAAATGCGTGGGTAAAATAAAAATGTAGCGTAGGAAAATAAATGTACTCTTTTCAAATAACTAATTGTGAATTGAATGCTTAATTGTTACAGTTTTTTTTTCACACTCATTCCAAAATATTTTTCAACACAAATGAGAAATCCATTTTTGCATTTGTTTTTCAAATGGCATTTATCCAGAAATATATGTCCCCACTTCACTTTCACTTTGCTCTACTTTTTTAAAGATTGTTATGGACTTAAAGCTTCTTCGACAGTTTGAAGTAGGAGTATACAGAGTATTACGGTTGCGAAAAAACACTTATTCTTTAGAGTTTAAAATAAACGAATCACAGTTGTATTACGAACAAAATGTCAAATTTCCCTCATGAATTCAATAACTGATTCAAAATTATATTATGAAATCAAATGCGTGTGTGTGTGTGTGTATACACACTAAACTAGTTCATTTAAAAGAGTGTGGGTTACAACACGAATTCCTCTACTAGCATATTTTCAAAATATCAAATAACTAATTTTAAAAATTAAAGAAAGCTATCGGTTATTTTTTAGATTTCTATACTGAACGAAGTTTCCAATATAGTCATCGTCATTTAGTTTTTTATTTTTATTTGTCAAAACAGCATTGTGCAATTTCTCTATTGCAGAGGTGTCCAAACTACGGCCCACGGGCCAAACCCGGCCCGCCAAGTGATTTTATCCGGCCCGCGGAGGGTTTTAAAACATAATGATGATTTAAAACCCTCCAAAGTCCATTTGATTGCAACGTTGCTGAAATTTCAAGCCAGCTTCAAATAGAAATTATTGATCTTCAAGCAAACGAACAAATCAAGGACAAATACAAGGAAGGAAACTTAATAGATTTTTATAAATATTTGGATGCAAAAAAGTTTCCAAATTTGAAGAAGTTTGCTCGTAAATTCATTTCAATGTTTGGGACTACTTACGTGTGCGAACAAACTTTTTCTCGAATTAAGTATCTCAAATCAAAATATAGAGCAAATTTATCATTATTTATCATTATATAGAGCAAATGATCATTTGTAGTCATTGCTTATGATTGGTGTAACAAATTTTGATCCCAACTATAAAGACATTCTTCAACAAAAAAAAAACAGTTTCATCATTCGCATTAGAAGTTGCATGAAAATATTTCAATTTATATAAAATAATTATATATTTATACTTTGTTTGTTTAGTATTTTTTATTTTCAAGCTACAATAAAATAGTATTAATTAATAGTATTTAATGCTACTTTACTCATAATGATATTTTTCACTTTGTATATACATGTGGCCCGTATATTATGGATCTAATTTCGATCCGGCCCGTGCCGCGAAAAGTTTGGAATCCTCTGCTCTATTGCATATAGCTTAACATCGTAACATCACACTTTCTTGTCTCCTGTGGCCCCTTTCCGGTTTGGTATAGGTGGACGTTAAAAAATTGTCAAAATTAATTAAATTTAAAATTTAATCCAATGCACATCAACCAGTTTGAAAAAAAAACAACAAAGAAATGACAAAATGCATATACATACAACATAGCAAGAAATGATAAAACCTAGAATGAAAAATATATTGAGTATAATAAAACTGTATTAATGAACAGAATGAGTGAAAATATAAAGTAATTATAAATATTAGCTACTGGAGGGGGGGGGGTAAAGAATAAATCCATACTTGACAATTTTAGCTTTTTTTTAATACAAGAGCGATATGAAGAATTTGATGAAGTGGTTGATTTGTATATGGTTCTCTGAAGCTTATTCCCCAGACAATGTAAATCTAATATACAATCCAATCACAACTCAAATTATCATACTGCACTGGTGGAAATAAAAAAGAATTTTCCTAAAAAAAGTATTTCGGATGATTTCATATAAAATATTTTAATAAAATTCTTAGGATCCTTTTAATACTAATATTCCGATATATCACATAGCAAAATGCGTAAATTTTGATTAATTTCTTAAAATTTACATAAGAATGTGGAAATTGAGAGTATTGAAATCTCGCAACATTATGAGACATTATTTAACATTCAACAATATTATATAAATTGCAAACATTTTAAATATCATATATTATTATAAGATATATATGTAATACTGGGAAAAGCGATAAAAATAACCGAAAAAATTACGCATATTAAATTTAAGGTACACATTCTGTCATGTTTTTTCAAAAAATATTCGAAGTGCAGTTTTTTTTTTTTAATTCCTACTTTTAGTACACACACATATACATTTAAATATCTTGCTCAAATTTTCAATCGTTAATAAAATACTTTTTCTTTACTCACTGCAATTGAAATATATTTTATTTAAACTTGTAGTGAATGACACTTGTTGTTACTACTTTTTTTTTCAAATATTAATTCGTTTATTAAATTTGATTAATTTTTAATATTTTAAAAAGAGTCTCAGGAGTTTATAATGAAACGAGAAAACAACAAATAGAAAAGAAATGCAAGAATTTCAGTAATTTTCAGGTGAAGGTGAGAAATGTGAATCAAATTCTTGTGAAAACCAATAATTTTTTTAAATAAATAAATTGATTTTAGTTTTATAGAGGAGAAAAAAAAAACTTTTCTTATATTAGATATTTAGCAGGATATAAATTCAGGAATAAATAAAGGTAATGGCGAAGCGTATAGATCGTTGAAAAAAATATTTTAACATTTTATATTGTGATTCTGTTATATGTATATATGACATATTACAATAATTACTATTAATAAATATAAATTATATTAGTTCTAATTATTTAATAAAAAGTAACTAAAAGTAAAAATTTTCTTTTCAGATCTAAGTAGGAATTGACTTAATTTTTTTTATATTACTTGTTTATGCTAATGTCGCTTTTTCCCCAGTTTTTCAGTACTTTGATATACTTATTGCCGTTAGAAATGTGCATACATTTGTTGCAAAAAATTACTCAAAATTGCCATGATCAAGTTAGTTTTCATGGATATTAGAGAAATATTTTAAATACATATTTAGTTTTGTATACATGTTCAAACGTTTTTAAGAAAAGAAATTTGCTTAAAATTTTTTGAACGTGTTTTAGGCTCGGGAAACTTTTGAACGTGCAATATTAATACATTTATATTGAGAGGCCATGGGCAGATCATGTTGGCTTTTGAATTCTAAAGTTATTTCTTCAGAGGTTAAAACATTTTAAGAGTCTCATTTAGACTAATATCGAATGTTTTTTGGGATTCACATTATTATTATTATTAGACTAATCTAAATCATTTAAACTGTATCAAAATTAATCATTTTATGGAAAGAGAAGAAAATATAATCTAGGTAAGAAAACATTACACATGAAATAATATTTAAATAGCATAAGAGTATTAAACTCACAAAAAAAATCAAGATAAAATAATGTAGGTGAGAAAACATTCAAAAAATAGTACAAATGTGGTAAACACACACAAAAAAAAGATCAAATAATTTAGGTAAGAAGGCATTCGCAAATGAAAAAATATATATTCAAGTAGTATAAGGATGGTAAACACACAAAAAACGTCGGTTAACCTTCAACCGTTAAGGAAATTTCCATCACAAAAAATTTGGTCCAAAAATTAAAATTTAAGAATCATATTTGCAATCCTCTAAATTATAAAAACTAAAATGTTCAGATATTATCTTCTTGATATCACCCTTTGTTTTCTTTCTATTGTCCTGCACAATATTAACACAAATTCTCATCTATTTTTGAGTTTCCTCTTCCACTAACTATCTTGCATGATTATCATCTTGGAGTAAATGACAAAAGAATTCAAAATCTCCCCATTCCACTTATTAAAACAAAACAACTTCATTTGCTTATGCAAATGTTAGCTGGGACTGAGAATGAAAAGCAACGAGAAGGTCTTAAGCCCTTGAGCAAAATGTATACCATGCATTGTCTTTCTTTTCAGAAATATATTATGAACTTGAATAATAATGGTGAAAATGATAAAGCAACGCTCAAAACTTAAAGACTGACGTCTTAACTTTGAACAATGATAATTATTGGAATGGATTTGGAAAGCTGATGAGAGAAAGCTCATTGAATTTGAAATTTATATTATATTTCTTAATTTCAGAAATATATACCTACAAATATTTAATCTTGCTTTACTGTAAGTTAACACTTCTGGTATGAAAGTTAGTTTGATGGAAAGATGGATGCTGATTATTTGACGTTCAGCTGATGGATGCTGAAAGAATGTGGAGTAAATAATTCAAGACTTAATACACAGGGCAACAGAGAAATGTTTTATTTTAGTTAGTTTTTACTAAATAATTATCAGAAAAATTATTATGTATCTGAAAATGATTGATTGATGGTTGTATCAGAAAATGATAGAGCAAGAACTAAACTCACATTCTTCAGTTTTCCGCAAAAAATACCAACATCCCTGCATTTTATCAATTGATCTACAGCCTGTTTGATTTCAGTTTTCATTATAAACCATTAAAACTCTATTTAAAGCATTAAAAATTAATTAAATTTAATGATTGAATTAATTATTTAAAAAAAACTGAATTAATATTGTCATCCATTACGAGTTTTTAAAAAAATACATTTGAACTTGAGTGGATGAATAGAAAGTATTTCACTAACCATTGAACATTTGATCAAGAAAAAGGAATAAATATATATAGGGAGAGTGCGAACTAATGTTAGGAATTGAAAAAAAAAGATTTTATTTGTAACGTTAGAAAAAGGAATATTACATATAAAGCGTTTCAGACAGTTTATTTTCAATAGAAGTAAAGATGCTGGCTTTAGTAGATGCTAAACCATGGCAGTAAAAGAGCTCAATCCTTAAAGTCCTTTGTATATTTTATCTACTCTTTGAAATTTTTAAGAAATAAAAAAAAACATACATTGGTATTTTGCATAACATTATTTATATATAAAACTAAGAGGAAGAGAGAAAATATATAAATATTTCAGTATTCTGAGAGTTTGCAATAAAAATTTATATTTTACTTTAGCAAAGAATAAATATATAAAATTTCCCACGCATATTTGGTAAGAAAATGCGTTATCCAAAGAAAAAGAGAGTTAGTGGGAAACTTTTAAATTAATTGCTTAGAAAAATAATAATTATTTGAATACCTTATGTAAATGTTTTTATTTGAACATTTAAATTCTTGATAATTTCAATTACTGAAATGAGGAAATCGTACAAATATAATGAACTTTTAAAAACATATTTAATTTTCATTTGTTATATTTATATATTTTAATTTAAGAACTGGAAGCATTTATGCATCAAATATTAGTCTAATAGAAATTTACAATTCATACGTCATATATTTTACATTAAAACAGAAATAAAATTGTCGGAGGCTTAAATTGTGACAAAAAAAATTCAAAAACTTAGTGAATATTAGCAATTAAAATTCTCAATTTGCAATAAAAGCGCCACTGAGGAAAAAGCGCCACTGTTATTCGACTCAAACAATAGAAATGAGAGTAAATATATAATGAATTAAAGTCTAATGTATTCTTTTATTTGTATATTGAAAAATAGAATATTTTATTTCAATTATTATTATAGTTTGCATTTAGTGCATATTTAGTTGCTATCTATAATGGCACAAAGGAAAATACTCTATAGAAAATAATTTTATTCCGCTCCAATAAGAAGTTAAATTAAAGCAAAATTGCTAAGACAAGGGCTTTTAAGATAAAGAATATAACAAAATAACCGAAAGAAAAAAATATGTGCTTTAAACCATGCATCTTGCAAAAGCCGCTGGACAATTTTTAAAAGGATAATTTTTTACTCCTTTATCAGTTAAAAGAAAATAAATATAATGTAGAATCGCAAACCTTTTGTTTACTTGTTTCCAATTTTTCAATTTCAAAATAAAAGAAAAAGAAGTAAATGTAAAAGTCATATTTTTCTAATTGAAAATATTAAAGATTCGAGAATTTAGTTTTTTTTTCAAATTAAATAATATGCATCACGACAGATTTAAAATCAAAATCGCATTAAAATAATCACTTGATTGAAAATTGAAGGCTGAAACATTTAAAAATTATAGTGAATAATCAATTGCAGGAGAAAATTAGTAATAATAAGGCTTCAAATTCAACATTATGAGCATGGAATGAGCGAAAGAAAGTGTTTGTAAAATGAATACATTTCAGTAAATAAAATTGTTTTCCATTAAGTTTTATATGAAAATTTAATTAATGGATTGAAAGTTAAAAGTTTAAATAATGAAATAATTTACAATTATCCAGAATAATCAAGTAGAAAAAATTTCAATGCAGGAGAAAATAATAAAAAAACAAGTAATATAAAAAAATTAAAACCCAAATCCAATTAAGGTAATTTTTTTAAAACTTTTTACTAATCCTTTGTTACACATGTGGGGAAAAGTTACGCAGTTGCACAAGTGGCGCACATAAAGCGCCAGTCACTTTTTAAGTTAGGAAGTCATATTTTTTGCATTATTCTATAAGTACACTATTTAAATAATTAAGCAATGAAAGAGCAATGAAATAAAAATATATTTACAATAATTTGATCTTTAGAATGTGTGAAATAATAAGTTATATTCGATTTAATGAAAACTCTGGAATAAAAATAGATTTGACTATAAAGAAAGCTTAAGTTATGAATTTTTGTATTCGGACAAATCATATTCTTCATTGTTTCTCCCACTATGACAATTTATACACATATAATCTATTTGTTTCATGAGATATTTTAGTAAAGTAGTTTTCATCGTTGTTTATATTTGTTTGGATTTCTTCAGCAGAAACTGCTTCTAATTCAGACTGAGAATCATGACCACTTTCATGTATCTGCTCTTCACTGTCAGTATCAAATTCTTCGTCATCATATTCGCTTAATTCTTCATCTGATAATACTTGAAGAAGTCTCGCAACTATTCGTCAGGATGAACTATATTTTTTCTCCTTCGAATCCTGAAATATATATATAAAAACTCAATTTGCTTTTTGTATATTAGCAAATAAGTTCAAAGATTGACAAATTAAATAACTCAAAAGCATTATGAACAGTAATATTGCTTTATAACTGTATAAAAATCAAATAGCAAAGTACGAAGGGTAAAAACAAGTGCTTACATTGTTACACAAGTGTAGCACTGTGTGCGCCACGAGAGACTTAAACTGGAAAAGAAAAGCGGGAAACTGCGCCCTTCAACTTTTTACCGCTATAATATCTGAAACGATTCAGTGAAGAGAGGTTAGGTTGGGAGCAGGTGTTAATCATGTGATTTTCTTGGAATTCGCGAAGGGTTTTTTAAAGACTGGAGCACTCTGTGCGCCACCTATGTAAGTAAGGGTTAAATAATTATTAAAAATTATTAATTTTTATACTAATTATTAAATTAAGTATTAAAAAATTACTGATTTTCTCAAAAGATGAATTCGCATTCTTTACCTTCATGTGAGAGAAACTGAAATCCTTGCATTTTACCAATCGAGCGTGTTGATTTCAATTTCCCTTACTAACTGCAAAAGATCGTTTAGTGTATTAAAAAAGAATTAAATTTAAGGAAATAATTAAAATAAGAAAAAACTGTATTAACACCACGTATCTTCCAATACAAGTTAAAAAAATATATTTGAACTTGAGAATAAAATAAAAAAAAATGTTTTATTAACGATTGCAAATTGGAATAAGATATATTAATAAATATATTTAGAGAGTGTGTGTAGGAATTGAATTAAAATAAGACTACAAATTTGCAGTTTTATAAACATGAAATAAGTGTCAAGAAATGTTTAAAGAAAGCGTGCTTCAATAAATAAAATTATTTTGCACAAGCATTTATAGATAAAGATAGCATCTTTTCCTTCTCATAATTTCTGCAAAAAGTTTTGTAGCTTTGATCATACTTTTGAAAAACTAATTAAGTTTGATTAGATTGTCAAGTACCTTTAATTTTGATTCTCTATTTTATCATTGCCTTTCTCCAATAATCGTAAATATTCATAAAAAAGTTATAGTAAACATAATTTTCGTAACACTTTTGCCACAGCACCGTTTGGAAGCAGAACAGATATTTACAAAAGAAAAAAAATTAACTGTCTAGCTGCGATAATTATTAACGAACTAACTTGATTCAAAAATGCTCATTTAATGTAATTTGCAGTCGAGTAAGAATATTATGTTAAAGTTCCCTGGATATTTGTCAAATCACATAATTTGTTAAACGAGAAGTTTTACGATAAATGAGATGTTGATAAAAAATGGAGCGTGATGCAAGATTGAGCTATTAGCTCATAACTCTCATTAATAATTAATTAAAACGAAAGAGAAACGTTCAATTGCTTTAAAGCGAGATTACATCCTATTGCTCTAAAAGCAAGCATTTTTATTTCATTTAATTTGTTTTTAATATTATTATCGTAATTTAGCTTATGGCCTACATTTATATTAATGAATTTTCTTTTTGTGAAGAGAATATATACTATTAAGTTTAAACAAGGATCTTGAAAAAAGAACTAATGACGGATGAAACTAAGCACTGGTAATGGTATTAATTGGCTGTATACAGTACAATTTCATTTTTGGTAATGTCAGCAATTAAAATTTAAAGCCTAATAAATACTTTTATCCTTAAGTGTTCTTCACAGAATGAAGCTGCCTCGCTTGTAAAATATAGAATATTTTTTTAAAATCCAAATATAAATTACTCTTAAATTGTATTTTAATTTTAAAAACGAAATATTTATATTTCATTTATTTTTCGGTTTTATATAATTTATTGTAATTTACAAGCTTTTAATTATGTTTAGGAAAAAAATACTAATGCAAAGTTTAAAAATAGTGAATGTGAAGTAAAATTAAGATAACCATATACGAACTACTTTTGCCTAGTTGTAATAACATGAATTATTGTCTATAGTTTGGATCTAGAACCTTATAATTATTTGTATTGGTCTTAAGATTATTCAAAGCATTAAAAGTTTTGTCTAATTCTAATTTCATGAATTATTAATGTCAACAATTTGGATTTACAATCTTATTGATCTTTTACATCTTAGGATAATAATTATCTACATTAGCTTACCTTATGTTCTTCTACTTATCCACTAAATATTTCATTGTAAATTACTTATCAATGTTACACTTATACAGGGTGTTGTCGAATTCGTCAGACAAATTCAGAGTGGTGATATAAAGCGTTAAGAGGACAAAGAATCATTATACAACATGGTGTCCCAAACCATGTTTAGTTAGTGAACATTGCAAAAATATAAGGAATTTGAAATTGTAGAAAATTGTTGTCCTTGGCTATTTCTCTCCCTCCCTTTGACTTATTTTCAATTGTGGTAGCAAGCTGGGGGGGGGGTTAATAGGTATCTGAAGATCAGATATTTGTATTTTAAAGATACGCGCGACCGTTCATGTAAGTTTTTGTTACATCTGATTTTACAAATAAATATGCGTTGTTTTAGACTGGTTACAGTTGGCAAATGCACTTACGAAAGAAAATGTTGAATAAAAGCACCCAAGTCTGCAAAAAGTGAGCTAAAATGAAAGGTGCTAAAGAGAAAAGCCGAACAAAGTATTGATGAAGTGGAAGATGCGACGTCAGGGAAAAAAAAGATGCAAACTCTGCCAAAAAGAGAAGCTGACTAGAATCACATACTTCAGTTGTGAGATTTGCCCAAAATTTATATGTTTTTAGCATACTAAACACATTTGCTGAAATTGCAACGCTGCAATAAAACTATTTTCTTCTTTTTCATATCTAGCTTTAAATTACTTTTTTTTTCCTTTTTATGCATAAATTCTGTATTATTTTTTGCACTTCTACATTTTATATGAAAATTGTTCTGTCAAAATATCGACAATTTCATTTATATTATTTTTAAACCAATTCAGTTAACTTGTGGTCATTTTATATTGTTATTGCTATCTATGTTTATATTGTTTCTGCTTCTTTTTAAGAGAAAAATGTTTAAAATGATTGTAGTTATTATTCCTAAGCTTTTTACAATATAATTTTAATAGTTACACCTTTGAAAATTTACATTTTACTATAACGTATGTGGGAAATACGCATGACCATTCATGTTGGTATGACGGTCGCGCCTGCTGGAAGGTGAAATTTGTTAGTATTTATAGAGGGATCTCTAAATTTATTAAATATTTTAAATTTTAAAATTGTTATCTCATGAAGAAAATAGACACTCGTAGATATAATGCATATTTTAAAAAATTAGAATGATATCCTTTTAGGAGTACTTTGAACTATAAAATATGTCCCAATGTAATTGGAAAGATATAAACAAAGAGAATGATGGTATTAGGTAAAAGAGAAAAAGATCAGAAAGTTGTTTTGTAGAAAAATTAAAAATTACCTCGGTTTAAAATGACGGATTGATTTTCTTCCATCCAATGGTTGCAACACACTTGTTGAGCATGCGCTAACAATATCTAGTTGACAATGGCATATCAATTTAACTGTTACAAGCCCTCGCGTGTTCAAGTTTGATGTGATAGCGGAATTGTGAGAGAACTAGTTACTATAGTTTGCATGTAATGCATCTAAATAAGCCAGACTCCCTTGATTGATATTTACATGAAATTTTGTCGTAGTATGATCATGGCATATATTGTTCAGGGCGTCATCATCATAGTATAACTGGTGGTGGCGTTAATAGTTTCAAGCCGCCATTAAACGAGGGTTCTAGTACTCAGCAGAGAATCAGATGAGCCAATAGGTCTGTGAGAATATACGATAAATAATGTTCTATACATGAATTCCGATGATATAGAAATTGATAGTTAATTTGATTTTTTTCCTGGAAAAATTATTAAATTAGAAGCGAAATGAATGACAAACTGTCACCCGTGGAATCGATGAAAACTGTACTGAAACTGAATTCATAAAACATATTGCTTTATGAGAGAGATGTTTAAATTTGTGAAAATCCCCAACAACTCAAGGTTAAATTGAGTCTGTCTTTAAATAAAAATATAGTGGGTATAAAACCACAATTGTGTTTTATGAATATTTTTATAAAGTCAATGAGTTTATATCTTGGGATCTCCTTCCTATTTCGAGAAGTTATATCTGCATTTTGCATTTATTAGTAACCAGAAATATGGTTTAAAAAATACACTTGAGTATGAATACGTAATTAGAAATTGAAGAAATGCGACAAATGAAATTCAGCCTTAAGAAAACAGTTATTTTAGGAATTATTTTGATTATTATTATACTTCCAGAAGGCTTCGGTTTCTTTTTCTTGAGTGTTATCAAATACTCATCACTATTTCCTGCCCCAAAATTCACAAGTGAATGTAAACGTAATAGTGCGCTCATCAGAATGAATCGTTCGCGGAAATTTTACTTCCTATTAAAAAACAAAATTCCATTTTCCCTTCTCTTTAAAATTAAAAAATAAAAATGTTTTTCTCAAGTACCTAAGTTCTCACTCTTATCAGTCAAAAAATTAGAAGGTGAACGTAATCATAATGCTTTACACATTACGAAAAACTATTTACGATTATTTAACTTTCTATTAATGTAAACTGCTTTAAAAACATTATTACTAGACCACATTGGGAAATTATTATCATTTCTTATAGTTCAGACTTTCATCTTTCCAAAGCAGTTTATCTTTTCTAGGAAAAGGAAAGCCTGACCTAGCATTCAGGGGAATTTTAAATATATATTTCAGCTAAAATTTATCATCAATTTTCTCAAAACTTTATTTATAAAATTTCTCCACTGTTAACGTGGTATCTCAAAAACTGTTAAAGGTATTTTCATAAAAGTTTCAGCGTGTGTTTTAAATAATATAAGTAATGAAATGAACTAAATGTTTTATCGTTTGTGAAATACTTTTTCATTCATAGGTGTTCTTAGAAAACTTAAGTTGTGAATTTAGGGAAAAAATTCATATATATGTAAATTTTTATCCATAAATTCTTTGCATCTCAAAACTTTTCTTAGGGTGTGGTTCATTTCATTGATTATTACATTCTATAACTTGTCTACAAAGAAAAATAAGATTGCTGCATTAGAATTTTGTGTATAGCGTTATCCGTTTTGGTTAGATTTCATTAAAAATTACTACAAATTTTCCTATTTCTCAAAATATATATTATTCATTGTTTTTGTATTTATAGTCTATAAAGTTGACAATACATATAAAAATCATGAATAGTTTTTTTTTAAAATCCAGTTTATGAAAAACTGTCCTTAGTCGGATGCTTTAAAAAGCAGAATTAATTCTATCCTTACTTTTTTAAATGTATATAAAATTATTATGTTCACAAAGTAACAGGTTTGAAATTATTTTTGTTAACGGTTGATGCCTATTTTTCATCTGATTTTTATTGAAAAAAGCATGCTGATTTTAGTTGTATTCCTTCACAACATAACGTGGTTCTTTCCCAGCTTGTCTGAATGTCATTACAATAAATGAAACTGGTTGGAGTCCTAGCATATTGGTCCCTGTGGTCCGGTTCTGGTATGGTAGTTGTTCATTTGTGTTCTATCTGTAACTTGTGTGAATGTGCCCCTCTGTGATAATGGGGTTGTGCAAGCGAGTGTGAAGAATGAAGTAGCTATGTCGTACTCTTTGATCTAGTTGGTAATACTGAAAAACAAGAGATGTCCATTTCGGATTAAACCGCTGACAGATAACTGCCGATTGGCTTGTAATGCGCTATAAGTAACAACTGATGAAAAGGGAAAAATGTGTGTATGTGTAGTGCTAAAAGATTGTCTGAAGTAATTTTTTAAGTAAGTGATTTTTGTTATTTTTGCACAAGAAAATCACTACTGTCCAGCAAGGATACTCTGACAAGAAGCATTCGGATTCCTATGAACAACTTTCTGACTCAGCCAAAATTTCAGTCATTTCCGTTTCACTTGCTTCTTTAAAATGTCGTGGTGATGAAAAAAATATATGGGAACAATAAAAGAAGTTTTGTAATTTATTATGGTTTTGTTCTTAAGACATTCGGTGGAAATGAGTTGAGTGATTTCCTACCTGATTTAGGGCTGACAAAGATAATTTAAAAATATGAGCATCAGAAAGGCATCAAAATATTGTGCTTGAAACAAGAATAAATATTATTAAATTAGAGAAGGTCATATTTTTAAAGTTTTTCGAAGAGAATATTGTTTTTTTAATATTGCCAAAGCAGGTAATTTTTAATAATAGAATTATGACTTACGAAGAATGATGAAACGAAGGCTTACTGTTGCATAGACATAAAATAAAAACTTAGACCTCTCATTCCTAAAATTCTAATTTATGTTCCTCGGAATACTGAAAAACCGAATACTCTGAATTCCCTATCTCTTTCAAACGTCTTAAAGAAATTCTTATCCTTAAGGGATTGATAAGTTCTTGGTCATAAGGGATTGATAAGTTCTTGGTCATAATTGATTGATAAGTTCTTGTTCATAAGGGATTGAGAAAGACTTTCTCTCTCCGCTAAGCAGGGTTACTAAGCAATTGTATTCACTGACATTTTTTTAGTGTTCTGAGAAAATTACATCCCTCCCTCCCTCAAAAAAAATCTAAATGAGCATCTCTAATGAACAAAACATGCACTTCAGGTATTCATTCAGTTACTTTTAACAAAATCAGGGAACATCCTAATTGATATTTAGGAATCTTGGGCAACCTCTGTAGTTTCATTAAACCGGTTTTTACAACCTTTTAACACTGATAGAATTGAAATGTTTATACAGGATGCGTGTAAAGTAATGGGACAAACTTTAATGAGTGGTAGAGCTCGCTATAACAAACAAATACTGCACAGGAATATATGACCAAATTATTCTTATTACATTTAGAGGATTACATTTTTTATTCCAATTAAAGAAGCTTCTTGGGTTTTTTTTGTTACAAATTTTACATTTTTATTGCTGCTTACTTTTTTTTAAAGCACGAGTGACAAACATATATACAAACTATTTTTACTATTCAAACTTTAATTTTATGAAGAAAATTACATTTTAGAGGAAACTCAAAGGCAAGATTTTCTGAAAAGTGAAAAATGGTATTTTTTTTAAAATTACAAATTGTGCCTGAGTGACAAATATGGATGTTAGCTACAACTGTGTACTAAAAATGTTCGAATTATTCTTAATGGCAATATTAGTAGGTAGATTATATTTTACGGGAGATCCAATGCCGTTTTTTGAAAAGTGACACATTTTTTTTTTCTTTTTATTCCAGAGGTGACCTGAACTGATATATAAAATAAATATAGCAGTGAAAATTAAGAATATATAGCCACAGTAAATTAGGATTATAGATCCTATGTAATTATTATTAATAATGGGATTGATTCAAGGAATCCGAGAAAAAATTTGAATTCCCCATGAATTCGAATTAAAATGCTCAAATACTTCTAATTTCACTGTTATAAAAATATTTTGAAAAAATTTTTTTTCTTTCAAAATAATTCAGTATTGTATTAAAATACTTGTAATTTTGAAAAATTATAAATAGTGCTGTCTTAGTAAAAAGATTGCATCAGATAATATATATATATATATATATATTGGTGGTAAAAACCAAGTCTGAAATAATTTTTTTTATTATTATTGTTTCCAAAAAAATTAGCCAAGTGTTTCTGAGGAATGGAATTAAAGAAACTTAACTTGTTTGAGAGACAGCTATTTCATTTTTGCAACTTTCAGCATTTTCTTATTCGCTCATAAATGGATTGACGGAAAGGTTTTACATTTTCTCTTATTATTCTCTGTTTTTTATTTTATGATCGGCTTTCATTTTTCATTTTGTTCTCGATGATTTACATATATGCAGAAAATATTGCTTAGGAATTTCATTTATTCTGTTTGCAAGCTTATTTTTAAAATATGGCCCATTTACAAAAGAAGAATGGATTAAAGAACCGTAAATAAAAATAACGATACTGGACCATGCATGATTTTAGTAATATTTCTTCTTGCATTCCACTTTGACGAGCACAAATCTAAAGCAATGAAACATCTTAGATATGCATGAATTTTCTTTATCAGATTTATACCGAAATAGTTTCATTACAAAAAGTTAAAAAAGATAAGGATAATAGATAAAAGTATGGATTATTTTCGGATTCAGAATAAGGCATAAAGATAGAAAATTCCAAAGCAGAAATATGTCAAAAGATTCTATAGGAAGAAATATTTTTAAGGATTTGTTGTAAATATAGAAACAGATTTTATGCCCAATTTAATTCCACAAATGGTATTTAGAAATGTAAATTATTAAAAATCAACAGTTTTAAATGAGTAATGTTTTAAAATATAATTTTATTACCATATATTTAAGTGTTTTAATGGATGGAAAAAAAA
>JAPMOQ010000159.1:1334171-1355560 GCA_026543055.1 Argiope trifasciata | reverse complement strand
TTATGTTCACATTTATTATTTGAATATAAACATTCAGTCAGTATGACCGAAAATCCATTTCTAACATCCTGAACTTACGTTTTAGATCTTGTTTTTAGAAAAATATTTTATTTCAGCATCTCATACCTGAAATAGTATACTTAGGATATCATTTCAGGTAATAAAGAAAATAAAATACACCTCATAAAATAATTACCATCTCAAAATACTACTTGAAGCCTTCACATTATTACTCAATTATAAATAAACATTAGATTGTTTTTAATTTATTATATGAAAAATAATTAAAATAAATAATGAATACTGAACACAATGATTATTTATTTAATACATATAATGTAACAGTGAATTTTTTAAATCTCACTTTCTTAGGGATAAAATAGTGTTTATTCCGTGGACCATGCTGATATATTTTTCAATTCCTACTATTAGTTATTTATCTGAAGGTTGACAAATTTTCCAATGGAGTAGTTATAGCAAAAAGTCATAAGTTATATTATTCGAATATCTGGCATCATCTTATAAGAAAATTGAGTATACGAACAGCAACTTTACTAGTTCATTTTTATGAATTTTTTTTCTTCTCTTGATCAATAGAAACGCGTTACAAATTTCAAGTATACAAACAAGACTCTTTTTTAAAAGTAGGAAATAAAAATATCATACACCTCAATAAATAAAAAAAAAAGTTTATTCCACTAGAATAACAAATGAAACAAAATGTAGTTTTAGATTTGAAGGAAACAAAGCAATGTAAAAGTTAATAAAATTGAAAACCTGCTGTTTTGGAATTTTCTGAAATTCGCATCAGAGAAATCAAACCTGTGGAAAATCGTCTGCCTCAACAACTTCACGCCCTAACGATTTTGCATTATTTCACAAACTAGATCCTGGTTTGACATTTATAAAGCTGTAAATCTTACACTGGGAGGAGGTCATTTAATTTTCTGCTTCGAGCTGTATATGAATCATATTTTTTATGTTAAAATATTTCTTGCAGAATTATTTGCATGTCTTTGCAGTGTATAAAGTCTACCATGAATCACGTGTAGTATAACAAATAATAATACAAATGCAACACATAAAATACAATAGATTGCAAAATTTGTGAGAATTTATTCAATGTTCAATAGAAAGAATTTGACCGAATTTTCGATATGTATTGCCAAATAATACTTGTGATTTTATTGTTTTCATAAGTTTTACAGAACTTATGAAATTTTCTGTATCCTTTTTTGAGATTATTTTAATTCATGTGCATACATATTATTATCTTTATATAACAGATATACTCGAAAGTTATAGCATTATATGATAGCTAATTTTTATTCAAAATAAAATATTCGATACTTTTATGTACAAATTGGAAGAAGAATATTAATTTTAATATAAATAGAAAAAAAGGGTGATATTATATCTCCTTGCAACATTCTACATTCAACTACATTCTACCATGCAACATTCTGTTTTTCAATTATATGCCCTTTCAAGTATTTTCATATCAAAACCGTTTTACGTAATTCAGCTATATAAATTCAGAGGTCCAAAATCGCTTTCTTAGCTGTTTTAGACCTTAAAAGCGAGAAAACAGCTAAATTACCAAGTTTTAAAATTATCACTGAATTAAAAAAATAATGGTGATAATCTGTAATTGTATGGGTAAAAATAAATTTTTTTAGTACATTGTAATGCTAAAAATTGCTCTATTGATTGATATTTTATCTTCTGTTCTGTTTCTTTCATCTTAGTGCCAAATTAAAGATGTGTAAATGATACTGCATTTGAAAATGAAATTTCCAGAATATGAAAATATACTTACAGTCAGTTATTGGTTTCAAATTTCGAATTTTCTTAATTTTAATGGATTTTTATTCATAATTGTAGCCTGTAAACACGTAACACATTTAACACATTGTAAACACTTAATTGCTCCGAAATTTTACACACTTTTTTTTTCATGAAATATTCTTTCCATTGAAATGAGACCAATTATTTATTTTATCAGACACTTGCTATGAAAATATTGCAGTTAATCTTTTGAGAGGATTATTTTGAGATAAAAGCATGATATTTTTTATTGAATTGCAAGGAAGCATGGTTGAAAAACACAGTTCAAACAGAAATATGAATATCACTTTAAAAGGGGAAGATTTCACTCTGCTGTTTGCTTGAAGTGAATTTCTAGAGTCAAATCGACTTCGTTTTGTATATGTCACTTGACAAATCATCGCATTTTCGAGAAGAAACTTTGGAACTCGAGTTTTAACAGAGTTCAAAATTCTTGATTATTCCAAGTCATTTTCTATCGCCAAAATCATCGCCAAGTCCCATACCTATTTCAAAAATGTTGCCAAAAGGTGATGATAATTGATATCTATTCATCTGTCATTACTATACAGTAAACTCTCGCTACAACGATACCCGATACAACAATAACTCCCTCTACTACAATAATGTTTTGTGGTCCCGCTGATTTTGCATATAAACTAATGTTAATCTCCCCTCAATATTGCGATATTCTCTAGAACGATAAACCTCTGTAAAACGATTTTTTCAATCTAAATTTCAGTATCATTTTCTCCCTTTATAATAATATTTTGATTTTCAAATGCTTTTTTTTTCGTTTTCTTTTGTTATTTTTCCCGTCTATTAAGAGTCATTGTGGATATTCAACTTATCGCTGAATAAATAGCTATTGTTCAGATTTCAAAACAGATGAAGAACACCCTTTTGGGAATTGGAGTGGGTGAGGGGGGGTGAAGTGTAAATGTATGCCTAGTCTCATTTCCCAGTAAGCTTTAGAATTCTGATAAGGTTTAAGGACATATAGACCTTTCTGGTCACCTTGTCACAGAACAAGTACCCTTTGTTAGAGGAACAGGGGGAGATGGAGGTGGGATTTTGTTAAGTGACGTACTGAAAAGTGAGTTCAAAGGTTGTTTTATAGTCTTTAATGATTTTGAGTTCTACGTGAAACATTTGGTTTAAATTTTCCTTTCTTTCACGCGATATTGTTCCCTAAAGGCCTTATCACACGGTGAAATGTCTCCAGCACTTTTTCGTTTCTACCCTCAAAAACCGGTCAAGCAAGTGTCATAATCGACAACTTATTCGAACAAGTTCGAAAATTGGTAAACTTAACAGTTAAAAAAATGAAAACAAACCAAAATATTAGATTATTTTCAATAAAAAGTGTTTTCAGGTATGTGAATATTTCTGTGCTTATTTTCTGAATTTATCTTATTTTTTTATTTTTTTAGAATTTAAACCACTATTATTAGTATTTTACAAATTGATTTCTTCTAAATATAGACTTAAAAGTAGTATATTATGCACCTTAAACCAATAGTAATAAAAAGCTATTATTAAATGCTCAAAATATGTGGGCCCTCGATATAACAATATGCCTCTCTACAACAATATATTTATTTGGTCCCTAAAATATTGTTGTAACGAGGTTTCACTGTATTTGCAAAAAATTCCCGTCTCCTTAGTAAAAGACTTGAAGCGCAAAATAAGCAATATTACAAATTATACGTCATAAATTGAAATTAACCATCTGATCTTTTGATTATTAGTATAAAATAGGTCTTTAAAATGTTAAGACGCATAACAAAAATGAATTTTTTTTTAAATTCATTTCCATCAAGTACGTTTATTCATATGCGTATTTAACTTTAACCAAATAATCATCGAATGTCATCAAAAAAATTTCTACTAGACTGTCATTTGTCATTATGTGCTTGACTTACGGCACTTTACAAGTCCACTTACAGTTAACTATTAGCGATTAAAACCAAGTAGCTTTACTTGTTTCTTCAGTAGCGTCAACTAGGGAAAATAGTACGACTTAGCTACTCACGCGTCACAACAATTTTTGCGGCGGATTTCATAGATTCATTCATATATCAATTTAAACCAGAATCAGAGAATGATCACATTTGAATCAGTACCCCTAATGGTATTACTTTCAACAGGGAGGACTTTGTGACTACGACAGATTTGTGCGCGCACCATTCGCCACATACAAGGCGCATCACCTACCGGCGGGTTCGAAATCACAACCTAAGGGATATGAGTCCAACACCCTATCAAACAGGCTATCCTTGTCTCAGTAGACATACTTAAAAATAATGCAATTATAAGAATGATGTTAGATGTCAATATTTATTAGAGATTTATAAATAGAGTTCTATTTTGATTTTGCAGCTTTTATCAGGCACTTCATATACTGCCGACGTTCTAACTTAAAGTTAGCACGTATTTCAAATGATCTGTGGATCCCAGGTTTGAATCCTGGCTCGGGCATGTTTGTTCTTAAGTATGTGTTCTGTCTATGAGGATTGCGTAAGAGTCTCCCAGAAAAAGGGTTATGCAATTGAGAATGTGAAAGAACTCCTCGTAAAAAGGGATTGCGCAAGCGAATGTATGAGCTTCATCGTAATATAATGTAGAACTCAGACATTTGGCCACGGAAGTTCAGGAGCATTTACTCTCAGAAGCTACTGTAGCTCCTTTCCATGGTAACGTGAACACGATAACATAATCTTCATTGTGTATACTGCCTTATAATGAGGTCATTGTGTATACTGCCTTATAATGAGGTCATTGTGAGTGATATGGTCGACAAAATCATATCAAAACAAACTTGCCTACTAAAAATTATTTGACTTTTTATAGACTAATAATTACAAATAACAAACATTAACAAATAAATAACCATCAACAAATAAATTTATATTTAATTATTAACACATTTTTAATGTCTTTTATTCTTTTTATCTCTTTTTAATTCTTTAAAAGTGCTAATTTATGCTTATTTACGGGGAGAACTAATCTGACTTCAATAAGTTTCCTAATTTTTACTCTGATTCTTATATTTTCCATACTTTTGCGTTGCAGTGAATCTTTGCACTTCTTCAAAAATAAGTAAATATTCAAATCATGCATTTGATCTAAAAGACCTATATGTTAGTCAAAATTATTTTGCTTTTAGTTAAATAAAAAAGGCTTATTCCAATGATTTCTCTCACTTTAGACATTCTTTTTAATAAATTTCTGTCGTATAAGCCAAGCAAACTTTTTGTAAATCCCTCTTTACTTTTTAAAGCCGTTGTCCTTCTTCGACATGTCAAACTATGAGAAAAATTTGTCAAAAAACTTTTGTAGAAAGTTTTGCTTTTTATTTCAATGCTGCTTTTAGTTCCCAAATCCCTCAGACAGCTTAACTCAAGCAACAAACAGAAAACAACAACAATAAAAATGTTTGCTTTGTTGTTGTATTCAATGAAAACATCCGAGAACCATGACAGAGGTTTCAAAATGTTACCTGTCATTGTCAAGGAATTTCGTGTTTTCTAATACTTCAAAATGTCTAGATTTGCTCTGAATGTTGAAGTTATTAATATTTTCTTCTTCAGTACAGATAAATAACTTTAGAAATGCTTATTGTTTTTAAATTTTAGGTTTTGTTACAATAACGTCATGTTTTAAAGCAACACTAGGAATATTTTGGACTGACCTCGTCATTTTGAACCGCAGTCAGGTGAGGAGGACGATATCTGAGCTGGTATCCGCTCTCCACACCATACTAGGACGTTTGGCTTAACATATTTAAAGTGCAATAGACCCTCTTACTCGACGGATCTTCAGTTGAATCGGATCTCGAACCTGAAACCCGCCGATTCAGAAGCCCAGACCTTACTCCAGGCCACAACTACCTGTTTTTAGGAGGAATAATCTTCCTGATGCTCATTGACGATTTTTTTCTATTATCAGTAATATCTCTACAACATTTGGAGGTTTACTTTATTTACATTAATTTCCCGTTTTTAAACAGTACTAGGAATATATATATATATATATATATATATTGCAATTAATTATTCTATATATATATTTAAGTACACCACAGTTGATCTTAATAAATTGCCTAAAATTAAAAACTAAAATTGCCTGAATTTAAAATATTTGCTATAAATTCCATGTATTTATATAAATATTTAAAAATTTTAGAAGCAGATGTCAGGTTCGAAGCATTTCATTTTTGAACTTCGTCTTATTCTCTCTTCCGGTACAGGCATAATTATTTGCAAGAAGGCGCAAACACAGACACGTCAGCCACAGCGCGGCAAAAAAGTAGAAGTAGGGAAGGAAAAAGAAGTTATTTATCCCTAGTTTTGTATACCATACTTTGAGAGAGAAAATATTATTCACTTGGATAATGTGCATTGAGAATTTGACAAGGATTTCTAACTCTTGACAATCACAAAGAAAGCAAATGCAGAGATCTTTTGTAAAAAAATTTTGTTTAGATCAGAAATTTTTATCCTTTCAATTGGAGATCAGGGACCACTGATTAAAGCATCTTACAAAGCTTCTCTTTAATTAATTCAGTAGAAAAAGTGAAATGGGATTAGGAAATAAGGGAAAATTTTAAAATGAGGTTATTATAAGCATAATTAATATAAAGCTTTGGTAATTAATTTGGATTTAAATTAGAGTTTAAAATATAATTTCACACACATACGCTCATACATATGTATGGACTTTTTACCTTGCCATCTCATTTATTTTGCAGATGTTTTTTACAAAAAATAGCAGAAGTATTTTTTCAGGTAAGCGAATGTCTGTTTATTAGAGGAATTATCATTATTTAGTTTATTTTTTAAATAATTTTATTTCATCCTTATATTAAAATAAGTATCAGCTAGTTATTCGCTGTTTTAAAGAACATTTCTTTAATTCACATTAATTTCATTTTATATTATAATAGTTGGAAAGATAAAATATAGAAATAAGGAGAAAAGTTGAAGTATGAGGTTTCCGGTCTTTAGTGACAGCTGATTGAAGCCAAATTTCTTTTATACCTACTACGTGAAGAAGCCTTTCACTTTTAACAGCCTTTAAAGAATGAAGAGAGAATTTGAAGGTTTAAGTTTGAAGGCTGTTAAGAGTGATTTTATTTCAAAGAGGTTTCAGGAAGACGCTCTAACCCATTAATGCCTACTGTTCCATTTTTGGAACACCCCTCAATTCAAATCGTTGTTTATTTTTTTTTTACCTAACATATAGGCATTTCATACAAAAATTCCAATTTTTTAACCTTAGGCATAAATGGGTTAAATAAACCAAAATGCTCTAACAAGTAACTCATGTGAAACAATAACAGTAACTATCAGTACAAAATGAATGCAGCAAAACTGTCCTTTTCATTATCGCATTTAAATAGAAAAACTATTTTTTAATTTAAAAAATTACTGATATCGTTAGAAATGTGTTAGAGAATTAAAAATAGTATCTTCAATAACTTTATTTGCATCTTGATTTCACGTTAATACAATATTCCTGCCTTTTTCATTTTCCAATAATCACGCATTTACATTCATGTATGAAAAGTTTCATATACATTCACAAATCCTCGTATTCGTAAATTGCTAATATGATTGCGGAATTTATTGTTTACATCTTTTAGAGCTGTTCTGTTATTTTCTATAAAGATTGAAAATTAATGCCGTGAGTTAAGTAAATGAAATACTTATTCAAAAATTGTTACTACTGTTATCAAATTTTAGATCAAATGAGTCAAAGAAAAACACGTTCTTTTATTCTGGCATCTGAATGGGAACGCAGTGATTTTAAAATACGTGCTAGGAAAGTTAATTTGAATTTCGATCTTGAATTCTAACAATAGATGTGTAAGAAATTTTCGGGCCTAAATTCCATCTTTATACATACGAAACATGCAAAGAGATGAACATGTTGTGGTGGTAAGTTCATAAATCAGATAAGAACTTTCAAATCGGAGTGTACACCTTTGTCTAGGGGTTATATCAGGCGAAGACGAACCCAATGATCTTGAGATTGAGACTCTAGATTGCACATTGGTGACCCTAGAGCTGAACTAATAAACGCAACCTCCGTGGCTCCCTCTACTTGTAACAAAATTCGCTATAACACTTGGGGCGACAAAAGATTTCTTCGTCCGCCATAACGCTTGGTGCGATTAAGATGTTTGTAGCCCGCCAAAAACACTTTGTGCGATTACATGGTTCGTCTCACGTCCAACTCACTGGAGGAACAGTAATGTGGTGATAAGTTCATAAGCCAGGTAAGAACTTCCAGACCGGAGTGTGCACTTTTGACTAGGGGCTATGTCACGCAGCTACGGACCTAAAGTCACCGAGATCGAACCCCAAGAAAGCACAGAGTGATTAGAAAATCCAATTCTGCAAAACTTTTTTTTCAAAATTTCATTTTAATTTTTAAGAAAATCTATACCTTATATGCAAAAGAAGCAAACTACTATGTCCAAAGTTTTTAAAGGTGATACAAAGCATTTATATGGGCCATTTTTACTTCTAAAATCATTTCTATCACTTTAATCATGAGATAACCGTAGTGTCTAACAACAGCACCCTTTACTATCCTTGATAAAAATTAAGTAAGACACTCTAAAGTAGTTATCTCCACCTCCCTTATCAACTGGGAAAACACAGTAATCTTTGTCGATGTTGCACAGGCAAGTCTTAGCATCATGGTTTAACATAATGGTTAAACCATGATGTCAAGACTTCACATCAGCATTTCACTATGGTTAATAACATGGGTGAAGTCTTAACTTAATAATTTAACCACTTCTTTCGGTGGTGGGAACAAATTTGTTCAAACCTCTTGTGTAAAAAATATGTTCTGTTTCTAATTGGAATTAACTTTAACAAACTAGAGATTTTTGCACACCAAAGATGCCCTCAGTCTGTACACTCATACTACAAAGCCCTGGGGGGCACCTCGAAATGAGGATGAGATGCTTCCGGTAAGGTGGTTGGATCACGCCAATCTGGTGTGTACAATGATAGGTGGGTGTTCAGCCCTCCAATCGATGTCGGGGCGTACTCCCTAAAGGGAGGGCTGTACCATGGACGGTGATAGCCCTTAGGTCTCAATCATAGCTCCCGCCAGTGCTGGCATAGCAGCTGTTCGGTCATTCAGATTTCGGTTATCAGCATGCCTTAGTGGCGAGTCAGAAGTCAGTGATATGACTTACACAACAACATCTCATTCATGGATTCATGACTTCCATGTAGTTATTTGAAAGCGAAGTATATGGTATTTTAATACTTTTTCATAATTATAACTATTCAGAAAAAATTTATATTATAGGCACAGTTGCGATACTAACAGTCAAACATCTCTTCAGATATCTGAGAATTCAAAATATTATACATTAATAGGAAAAAAATGTGAAGTTTTAAAAAGAAGTCTAGAAAAGCGACCTCGAACAAGGTGCGAGGAATGATAAGATTTATGTTGGCCAAGATTGTGTACCTATCGGCTATTCACAGACAAATCTTTCAAGTATAGTACAACGAAGCAATGAGTAGACAACATGTGACGAAATGGTATAGTTCTTTTGAAGCAGGTCGAAAGATTGCTAGAAACGTTTAGGTGGGAGGTCTGGAGCACCCTCCTAACGAGCTCTGATTTTGCTCCTAATGGTTATTTTCTTTCACCTGCTTTGAAGAAATATTTATTCAAAACAAGGTTCATATAAAACGGTGATGCTAAAAAAGGTACCCAGAACTGGCTCAATAGCCAAGGACCTAATTATTGCCAAGACGGTTTAAACAAATTGGTCTAACCGTGGATTGCTAATTGTGTAGAGAAGTGATCGTCAGATATGGTTTCTTAATTTACATTTGTATCCTGGGTCGACTGTTTATAAAGCATTTTTACTTTAATTTGTAAACATTTTTTGTTTACCCTTACTAAAAAAAAAGTAGCAAATCATCATATTGCATTATAAAAAGGTGATACAAACTTTGCATCGTGAAATAATATAAAAAAGGGATTACAAACATTTCATTACCTTGTAATATAAAAAGAAGTTGCATATATTTCATCATGTTGTGATATTAAAAAAAAAGTTACAAACATTTCATTATGTTGTAATATTAAAAGAAGTTACAAACATTTCCTCACTATACTATGTATTGGCATTTTATGTCAAATTCTAAGGTTTTTAACATCAATGTGAATTAACTATTTCAGTAAACTATAACTTAGTTTTTAAGAACTGTTACTTATTTCTTTCTAAAAACTTATCATCTGAAATCATGCATACAATCATTTCATTAAAAC
Source organism: Argiope trifasciata (assembly GCA_026543055.1). NCBI lineage: Eukaryota > Metazoa > Arthropoda > Arachnida > Araneae > Araneidae > Argiope > Argiope trifasciata. The sequence goes on along the minus strand of JAPMOQ010000159.1, from coordinate 1,345,420 downwards.
AAAAATCGAACGACATTAACGATAAATGAAAATCTTTAGAAACTTTCTAGGACTTTAATATCTCTTTCAGTATAATTTAGCATTACATAAAAGATTCGCAAAATAGCAACTGGGAGAAATGAATAAACGATTAATGTATCTTGAGAATTGTAAAAAGCTTTTGTCTTCCTGGGAATCTTCAAAGTATGTCAACACATGTATAATATCAATAATTGCTATTCAGATCTTTATTAGGTGCATTCATCTTCGAGACAAAGGTTAGGACGTTAAGTAACAGCCTATTAGAGAGATTGATTGACCCATTTATGTTCAATTTGTAGATCTCTCACATATATGCTGGATATATTCTGTGAAGATGCTTTTAGTAATAGCGCAATTATTGTACAGATGTTTCGAAACTATACCAAATAGCCATATCTACAATTAGCTAATCTTGAATAGTGATTATTGAGGTATGGCTTCAGTCGATATTATATGCATTTTATGAATTACTTGGAATTAGAGTCATGGTTTAAAAAGTAGGAGCTATTACTGTAGAAACAGCAGGAAAGGTTTTAGGATATAATTGTTTGAAAGGATATATTATTATTAATTGTTAATCACCCTGCATGGGGTCAATGACATAAATACCCCAATGCATGACTTGAATACTGTAGTAATGTCATAAGGACTAGAACGAGAGAAACTAAATATTAATCATTGACTTGGAAATATGTATGTAAATATATATATATATATATATATATATATATATATATACATACACACACACACACACACACACACACACATATATATATATATATATATATATATATATATATATATATATAGGCTCTTACTAAGTTTGACTTTCTCAGAATTAATCTGATTCACCCTCTGATCTTTTTAAGGTTATTAAATGACCAATTATATCGAGGTTAACTTGAGGCTAACTTTGAATCAATATAGAGTTTGTATTTTTGTAATGCTATAAAATCCCGAATCTCAAGTTCAGGCAACAAATAATTTGGAAAATTTGGAAAAAAATACTTTTTGATAAAGTTGGATAAGTGAATAATGTAATTGTGTTTCTGTTGTATCAGTTGCCAAAAAAGCATTCAAATAAAGTATAAGTTCACTCGAATTATTTCTGATATAAATTTATTGCAATTCGAATTCTGTATTGACTTTATTCATGAAGTTTTGAAAATCTGTAGCTGGTATAAACATTAGTTTTTTAACTTTTTGAATCGATATGAAGTTTCCTGACTTTGATACATGCACTCTTTTTTGTATTATTAAAATTATTATACATAAATAGCTGTGCAGCAACATTAAAAATAATAAATAACAAATAACTCCCTAGAATCTTTCCATTGTATGAGATCTATTCTTCATACCTCCTCAGAATAGTTTATTTTATGAGACACGAAGATTAAATAAATCGAGCAAAATGTACTAAAATTAAAATTATAAAAACAACTTTAAAATACTATATAATTAATTAAACAAGTACATATTAATCAAACTCATTAATTTCAATACTCTTGGTTAAATAAATAAGTAATTGAAAATTTTAAAGCATATATTTTGTCTTGAAAAATTACATTCCAAAATTATTATCAGTCAACATTGATATAAGTCATTAAAGCTTTGAAATTTGATTTTTTTTTCTTTTACTACCATTACTCTTGATTAATAAAATCATTTCGAAATTCGAAGTGTATAGACTAGATTTATAGCATTTTCAAAAAGCAGACAAGAAGAGCCACAAATATTGTCTATAAATAAAAAATAACATTTCTTGTCAGTTAAAAAATATATTTTCCATAACAGAATATGACTTCAGAGCTTTAAGAAATTTAGAGATTCATAAAATGGATTATTATGATTGAAACATATACCTAGGAAGTCAAACCTGTGGAAAATCGTTCTCAATTTTCAAACAAGTTTTCGCTCTGAAGATTTTACATTATTTCAGAAACTACATCTTGCCTTAACATTTATAGAGCTGTAAATCTTCATTTAGAAGAAACTTCATTAAATTTTTCCCATCAGGCTGTGGATAGGTCATATTTCGGAATAAAATGTTTCTTGTAACATAAGTTGAATTTTGTAGCAGTTCCCAAGCAAATTAAATACCTAGGAAGGAATTTGAGTAATACAATGTTTCACAGCGAGTTCGTTGTAAATAAAAAAAAAGAAAATTCAGAGTTTCAATACATTTATTTGCAAAATGAGTAAAAATTCCCGTAAGGTAACAAATTTCCGATTTTTTGGAAATTTAATTATAATTCACATTAAAAATTCAAACATTTGCTATTTTTCCAATTCCTACAATTTGTTCACATTCTCACTATATATATTTATTTATACAGTATACTCAAACTATCAATAAATAAAATACTTTTTATTCATCCACTCCAGTTTAAATACATTTTTTAAATCGACAGTAGATGAAACGTGAAGTCAATTTTTTTTTTTCAAATTTTCATTGATAAATGAAATTTAATTAATTTTTAATAGTTTAAATAGCAAAGTTTTAATAACTTTTAATTATTTAAATAGAGTTTGAGCAGTTCTTAATGAATATTGAAATTAATATTCAGTAGCTCAATTGGTAAAATGCAAGGATTTCAGCATTTTGCTCATGAAGGTGAAGAAAGCGAGTTCAAATTCTTGTGATAAGAAATAATAGACCTCCATCAGCTTCATAAATTAGAAATGAATATATATATATATATATATATATATATATATATAATGCGAAACATAATTATAATAGAATTAAATAGAAATTAGAATTAAATTTAGCTAAAGTAACATAGCTTCCGAAAATAGTTTCCATTTCTACAACCCTTTAGATCTTTTCATATATTGGCTTATAATTTAATCCGTAACTGAAGACAAGGAATCAAAATGACTTCAATGTTATTTTTGTTTTTATCTTTCGTAATTCAGCATTGAAATTAATTTTGGTAATACAATAGATTCAGGAAGTTAAGCAGTTATCATTTTTTTAATATTGATATTAAAAATACTGTATCTTATAAAATTAAATGTTGAAAAGATGTTATAAAAAATCTAAGCAATCTTTTAACCAGTATTTACTTCGGATTAGATATTACGGAATTACACAAATGTTAAATTACTGTTATAATTTAACAAACGAAGTTAAAGAATGCATTTTTTAAAAACTGAGTTGGTAGCGGTGATCTGGTGGTAAGGTCTCGGCTTTTTAAGTTAGAAATCACAGGTTTGACAGGTTGCAGGCTCGAAACCCGATTCCACCGAGGAAATGCCATGTAAGCGGGTCTAGTGAACGTTAAATAAGTCGTGGCTAAGCATCCATCTGTCGTGATGTGGAAGTTTGGAGAGGAGATGCCAGTTTAGGTGTCATTCTGGTCATCTGACCATGGCTCTAAACAACGTAGTTTTCTCATAATAGCTCTAGTTTTGTTTCAAAATGGGGTGTTAATGTAACTAAACTAAAATCTTATTCTGTGGTTATATCTTCAATATTTTTATTTTATTCGAATGAAAAGCAGTTTTAGAGACTTGGTTGTCCTTAAGTTTATAATCAACAATGAAAACTATAAAAATGAATTTCTCTGATATACGCACGTGCTCATGTTTAGACTTTCGCCAACATTCTGTTAAAAGAACAACTTCAAGTTATTGAAGACATGATTGCTTTCAAGGACAAAATATCACATGATAATAAGAGCTAATGAACAACTAGGAGTTATTTTGACACCTTCTCTAGTTACGAATTTTTTTTTAAGAAATGTGTTTAGTAAAAGTATTAATTTTTTTAATAGATGGTTTGATGGTTAATCTCTTAATTAATGATTGGATGGTATAGATGGTTAATCTCTTTATACTCCAAAAGCTTTTCTATTCATCTTTATAATGGCCATTGATTCGCTGAAAATTATTCTAGCTTAATATCCTCCATTTCCAATTTCCCTTTTGGTAACTAAAACGTTCGTGATACTTGTATATTTAAGTTTATATTTTAAAAATTACTTTGCATGTTACGTTTATTTTCTAAATTTTTATCTAATTGAAATTAACTTTTTTTACGAAATTTTGAATGTCAATAATTATATATTGGGGGTTTAGAGTGGAATAGTAGCATAGAAGAAAAAAATCATAAACTAATATACGAGATAATAGTTTAATCAGTGTTTTTATAAAGCTATTTCACAACATAAAGATGTAATTTTCTAGTATTTTCATGCTCTTCAAAAATTCTTTGAAATAAATTTATGCCATATAAGCAAAGCAAACTACTTGAAAATCTACTTTTATAAGGCTTTGTTACTTTTTGACATGCCAAAATGACAGGAATTTTTGTCAAAAAACTTTCGACGAAAAGTTTCTTTGTATTTTACAGTCTGCTTTTTCTTCCTAAATTCCAAAAAGATCTCAACTTATCTTTCAAATAGGAAACAAAAACTAATTTTTTGCTGTAATCGGTTAAAATTTCTGAGGAGCTCAGAGAGCATTTTGAAGAGCTATTCTGTCTGGTGAAAGGAATTTGTGCTTTCTATTACTTTAAAGTGTCTGAATTTTCTTCGGCATTTGAGGATTCTAATTTTTTCTTCTTTTAAGAAGGTATGTAACTTAAAATGTTTGAATTTAAAATGAATTATTACTGATTCATGATTTTTTTTCCTTTTGCTCATCTTAATTTGTATTCTTTTTTAAAATATAAATCAAAGCTTGAAATAAAATTATATTACATAAACTTTGTAACTAATATCATTTTTTTTGTTATCTAAACAAAGTATAAATTAAAAGAGTAAATCGAAACAAATCTCAGGAAAGTGAATAACGTCCATTAATTCTTCGAAGTCCAGTAAGTAATTTAGTTCATAAAGCAATAACAGACTTGAAAAGTAATAACTTTTTGGGATTGAATTTTAATATTCTAAAAGTATTTGACAAAAAAATTTTTTTTTCAGGACGGTTATAATCAAAGTTCATCTATATTAAGCATTCGATAACGCTAAAGGGAGAAGAAATGGCTACGAAATATGTTACATAAATTTATCACGCAACCTCCATGCGGAATTTTAAAAAAATAAAAAAAAGGTTACAAAATGTCCACTAGAGGACACTTTTTCCTCAAAAACATTAAATGCTTTGTGATTTGTGATGAAACTTGTCATTGTAAAGCCAGCTGAAACTTCTAAATCAAAGACTTTAAGCCGAAATCTTGACGTCCTTTATTTTTCACAATCGCCATCTAGAGCTAAGAGCACTACTTAGATATTCAAGCGTCACAACCCGTTTTACGAGGCGAACTTCATCTTTGCAATTCATTCATTCATCAACAGAACGTAGTTTAGAGCTGAATCAGAGAATGACCATCTCTGATCCTGTACCCCCTCTGTATTATTCTCAGCAAATAGAACTATGTGGCCATGGCAGATTTATACGTGCTACCACGCATGGGGAGACTTCGGCTAGTGTATTCGAGCTCACAACCCAATGGATACAGTTCTAACTCCATGCCAACCAGGATATCCCAGATCAGAATTTAATTTAACACAATGAATGACTACAGCGAGTACAGACAATTACTAATAATTCAGAACAAGAATTATGAGTAATAGATGTAAAACCGGACAAAGCCGACAATATTAGAAAAAAAATGTTTATATTTGCTTGCTTTGCAGCAGAGGAAGCTTTATGCAAAATATGATAGTGTATGAAAAATGCGATTTCAAGTTATAGGGACATTAAAAATATATACTGTATCGCACAGGTGTTGCGACGTTGAATGATTATAAATATTCCATAACGCTTCATGAGATCTGCATCACAACTGATCTGTTTCTCAATACACTGACCATTCACTTGAAATTTCGCAAGTGAATGAGAGTGGTAACGTTTACAGATTTCCCTATATCGTGCTAAACACGGTTAACAACTATTCATCCCTTGTGCAATTTCGTCCTAATACGTTTTTTTTCCTCAAATGGCGAACAGTTATATATATATATATCCTTATCTTTACTTAATGTGGTTATGTGACAAAGATATCAGATACTAGACAATAAATGTTAACCCTTCACTGGGGAGGTCAAATTTTAGGACTTAAAAGGGGAAGTAAGATTTTCGAGAACCTATTTTCTTTACACTCAAATTAATTTTTAATGAATATATCAATATGAAAATCGGCAAATATATTCTGTAGATATTTTTCTTGATATACAAATATATTTTAGAAATTTTCAGAATATATTATTGTTGAAAAACTAATTACAAGAAACGGTATCCTTGAAAAAAAACATATTACTCTTTACTTTTAAATCATATTTATTTTTCCAGTTTTCAAAGATATATAGGAAACAATATTAAGAAAAATTTAATAATTATATGAAAAATAAAAATAAAAGTTGACAATGGATAAAATTCACCCTTTTATTATCGGCCTGTTAGACTTTAACAACAGAGTTTTCGAGAGCATTTTATACATACGGTTTACGAACTAGAATAAAAATAAACATTGTAACTCTATATATTTCTCTTAGCATATTAATATATTTTATTAATTTTTCAGAATGCATTATCACTAGAAGTATTACTTATGTTTGAACATACATATCAGAATCAGTTGAATGCGAACTTTCATCTAAAAACTCTTCTGTAGAATTATTCTTAGCACTGAAATTCCTTTCTGTTTCATTTAAAAGTGTCTGGAGCACTGCTTCATAACAAGAACAGTATATTGGATAGTATTTCGAGGTATAAATTTTAGCACCATCTATTAACCCTTGTTCATCATTGGGACACTAAAAGGAGGACAATGTCTTACAAACCTCGCAAAAAGAAATTGCTTTAATATTTTTATAAAGCATTTGCTAAAACCATGTTTATTGAAGGTCACAAAATAGGAAGCTACATTGTCGATCCATTAAATTGAGTTAAAAATAATAGTAGTGACGAAAAGTCTATCGCTAGCGGTCTATTTTTTGTGTGTTCCATTTTGGTCGTTTATTGTGTTATTTTTAGTGTTTTTAAAAATAGGTAGCTTCTTTCTTTCTTTCGCCACAGAATATCCCAGAACTTGGAATCTCTAGGATTCCCTGTTGGTTGAAAGAATATAATTAAAATTTTACTAAGTAAAAAGAATATTTGTTACGATTCTCAGAAAAAAATAACTATGTACACAATTATGATGATGGTCTAGGTGCTCCTTCGTATGAGTAGATGAAATCTGTTGAAGTTAATTTAACAGGCAGAAGAGCTTGATTGAGATACGAGACGAAAATGTAAACATGACTTGGGTCTGGGGAGATCAATTTATCATCATCTTGTAAGAACAGAACTAGATTTCTAATTTTCACCTTGGACATCTTGTTCAACATGACTTAACTATGTCGTATACTTTCCAGGTCTTAGGTGGTTTTTAGATGAAAAGATGTCCGCTAGTAGGCATTTTGGAGCTTTTTTCGACATTCTGTGAACACATCTAATGTATAGTCTGTATACCAATTCGTTGCAACCCGTTCACCCTCTTGCGCTGTAGAATTTTGTTTATAAGGGAAGTTTAATTATAATCACTCTGTAATTTAGTTTCAAGCATATTGAAATTTTCATTCAAAGAACTTAGTGATGATGAATCAATATAATGCACGCTACATCATCGACTTTCTTGATGAATAAAGAAGGTCATAATTAAACCGAAGGTTTGATTGCAAACAATTTGATTCAAGTATTTAAGCTCCATCATCATTGCCATTCAGAATAAAATAAATGTTTAAAATGCTTTTTTTTTTAATCATTAACCCTATGAACCCTAATTGTCTCAAAGTCACTCGAATTTTCAAGGGTATTCAGAAGATTTGGAGCATTAAGATGAATTTAACAGAGATTCTAGTGATTTCAAATACTTGCTGATTTAGTAGAAATGTCAACGAGCTAGCAGTCAACTATTTGGATGTAGAAAGACATATGGAATAAAAATATTGTAAACCTTCTTAAAATTGGGTATTTTATAATTTCAAATTAAAAGGATAGATATGAGTAATAATTTTATTTACCTAATTTGTGGTCAAAAAGATATATTATTGTTCCAAAATCTAAAACATTTCTAAAATCTGTATAAATAATGAACCTGTTTTGAACTCTGGGAAATTTATTCTAAAGCATATAAGGAAGAAGCAATTTCTATTATATAGGTGAAATATTAAAAAAGAAATCAAAAAGAAAACAAACAACAATTTCCATTACAAAAATGGAATAGTAAGTATGGAGTCGAAAAGAAAAGAAGCAGCAATTTTCATGACAAGATAGCAGTAGTAAAGAGGTAGTAGATAAGAAAAAAAGTAGCTATTTACAATGTAAAAATGCATTAGTAAAGATGAAGTCGAAAAGAAAAGAAGCATGTATTTCCATGATAAGTATGAAGAAGTAAAAAGGGAGTCGAAAAAAAAGGAAGCCTCGATTTCCTTTATAAAAATTGAATGATAAAGAGTGAGTCGAAAAAAAAAATTGCACATAAAAAACTGCGAATGGAACGTGGTCAGACAATTTGGATCTATGTGGGATTATATGAATTTATAACGAGATATATGTTTATTGATAATTTGTAGGTAAATTAAGTCTGCTGTGTCAAAATTATTACATTTTTCTAATGGATTTAAGAAGTAATAATGTCGGAAACATCCCAAGTGAAGAATTACTTTTTCCTCAAAAAGTTGGCTATAGATAAACAAAGGCAAATGTACATTTATTTTGGAATCGTTTAAATATAGATCTTCTTCTGTCAACAATGATGTCATTTACAGCGATTAGATGCTTCAGACACGATATCAATTATTCAGTTTCAATCAATCAGAAATATTTTTCGTCCAATAGTTGTCCCCTGGTTATTTTTGAACCGACTTCTTTGTTTTGAATATTGTCCAATGGAGGCAGAACCTCTATTACACTTCCAATTCTCAAAATTTTACTCCATGCAATTGGATGGCATTTAATCGCTATGGTTGTAAGAGCTTCAGACGAATTCATGAATAACAGATCTTATTTCACCATTCATTCGCAATGCTCATGCGAATGATATAAGTGGTATCTGTATTGGGAAAACATTCCTCAATGGACATGGAGGGACATTTTGAGAATGAAGTATTAAAAATCATGCTTGGCCTTTGATTATGGATTAGAATTTCAAAGTTCGAGTTTTTGTACCTTATGGTACTTTACAAGCCCGCAACATTTATTGACCAGTGATTTAAGCCGAAATGAAGGTGTCTTGCTTTTTCAGTAGATCCAAGTAGGGCCTAGAGTACGACTTATCTATATACACTCCCTGGCACAACCCCTTTTTACAGGGGAACACATGTACTCACCTCATAGATAGAACATAAAACGAGAGCAACCATTCTCGAACTGAGACTCGAACTCGGGACTCCCAGGTCTGGTGAAGACATGTTACCCTTATGCCAGGACACCGGCTCATGATTCGTTTCATTAACCATTGGAATTTAATAACATAATTTATTCTTAAATATTTAAAGCATTAAAGAATTTTATGAATAAATTCGATCATTTAGTTCTTAATCAACATAATTTTTTAAAAATCCAAAATTTCATTTTATAATTAACTTAAATTTTAAAAGAACTGTTTGATTTGAGATCAGATTCTGAATTTATTGATTAAAGATTAGATTCCGAAGATAAATTGAATTCTAAAGATTAGAACAACAATTGCGCTTGCTTAAGCAAATGGGAGAAAAAAATGAGTATTTATTGGAAATAGTTTTCTCGAATCCCCAATTATCCCAAGATGAAGTTAAATATATCAAATACATCTCAGACACTGTAATCTGCTTTAGTTTGAGAATATTTCCCTCATTCGATAGCAAAAATAAAATAAATGATCTAGAATCACAATAGGAATCAGAGTTTTATCAGGAAGAGAGAAAATCTATCCATATGTGTAGTATTATCATAGCTCTTTAGGAATCTCAATAACAGAATGGAAGGAAAACTAATAAAACGTAATAATCTCGATAAAATACAGACATAACCAAAAACAGATAGATTGGCTTTAGAAACAATTATTATCTTGTGAAATAGGATCTACAAATTACTTCCGTATTCATTTCCCGCAGCTATTAAAAAACTTCTTAAGCTATTTGCTTTTTATTAGTAGTGGATTATTTCGCTCCTAGATGTTGATCTAAGATTGAGATACATCATCAGTTTATTTTCTTTATTTCTTATTTGTGTACAGTGTACACATATATTGCAGCTCAACAGTGTGAGGGCATATTATTTTACATTTATCGTTGAGTTCCAAATAATCGCATAAGCCTTTTACTAAACGGAGCATTTCTTACTACAATACCTTTTTAATTTTTTTGTATACGTAGTATAGAGAACCTGTAGCCGTCATCAAAAAATTGAACTCCAGATTTTGAGGAATCTCTTCGTTTTAGACCTCCTTGAGTGCGAAACACATATTTTTTGAAAATGCACATGTATACGTTTGTGTCAAAGATAACTCAAAAACTCTTTGTATTCGGTGATTGAAATTTGGCATACGCTCCTTACACCAAATTTGAAGATTTCTATCAAATTTTTAGTAAAATTTGTTTAGAGGAAATCTACCTATTTGACAATAAATTAGCACGATAATTACGAAACGAAGATAGCGATATGGATAAAATTATTTACATATTTAGCACTGTTAGTGTAGACGCCAAAGTTTGACTCAAATTCAATCTTGGGGTGATGGTCTGTTGGTATGTTCTTACACAAATCAATAAATCCAATAATTCAGAAACACAATGATGATGTCTGCATTAACACCGAAAGGGGATGCAGTGGCTTCTGAGTGTAAAGACCCCTGAGCACTCGAAGGAGGAAGTCTGACTTCTAGCTCAAATGAAGATGACAACACACACACACATTCGCATACACAACATATTTTTTAGGGGGCTCACTCAGACATTTCACAGCTAGAACACAAGGGAAGAACAACCAGGCTCGAACCAGGACTTGAAAATGGCACACCTGGATTAGGGGTGCTATCCCTAAGAGAGGACGCAGGCCAGAAGCGCAATAATTTAAATATTTCGAACCAGGTTTTTGATTCTGTTACAGAAAATGCAGTTTTTTCAATCAGTTAAGAAAAAGTTTCAAAATATACAAAGTTATCAGACAGATAATTCGTGCCAAACAAATATACATATATATATATATACATATTCAAAATTGACCTATATATATATATATATATATATATA
>JAPMOQ010000159.1:1323826-1334071 GCA_026543055.1 Argiope trifasciata | reverse complement strand
TATAAATGTATGCTTCAAAATTTATATATCTCTAATTTTTTGTCTGTCAATTTTGAGTTGAAAACCTCCATCATTTCTCTAAATAACGTTACAGGTCTAATATGATAGTCTCAGACTTGTTTAGAACCAATTTAAACCAGTTAATGACTTAAACTAATTAAGACAATCTGTTAGAATATAGAGAATGATTAATTTGGAAATCAATTTATAAATTTAGTAGGTGAATATGACAACCTGCAGCATTATTTTCCAATAACCCAAAAAGCGAAAAATGTATGCTTCAAAATTGATAAATCACCAATTTGTTGCCTACGCATTTTGAGGTTTGAAAACCTCGGGTCAAAAAAACATAATATTTTCAAATGATAGGAAACTGCTAACCAATTAACTTGAAAAAAATTTAATTTCTATTTGCTTATGAGTTGAATATTCTGGCATTCAACGATTCGAATAATAAAAATTCTATTTCGTTATTTTTTTTTAAATATATACTAAACAAATTATTGTATAGGTGAAAAAATTTAATCTCGATATTTTCATGAATTTTTATTTTCAGACTGCCTCGATTTCGAAAAATCATTTTTTGGAATTTTTATGATCGATAATAAATAATTTAGCAATGCATCGGATTAGAAAAATAAAATGTGATTTTTTTTTTACTTCAAAACTTCATCGAATTTTGGACAAAAGGCTTTCAAATAAAAATATTTCCATACATTCTACTGTAGAACTAATAAAGAAAATACTTTCAACAACTCACCGTAGTATGCATTGAGCATTGAAGTTCAATGTTATTTATTTCCTTCTTAGACTTTTTTATTTCTATACTAGAATTGCTAATATTAATATCATTGAGCATTTATATTGAATATTTATTTCATTGAACATTGAATATTTATTTCTAATTAATTATTTAAATATGTTAAAATATTATGCAAATTATTTGCTTGAAAATATTTATACGTCAAATCTTTCGAATGTTTTTAATTATAAAATTTAATTACTAATTTGACAATTTTCACTCATTATTTTAGTAAAAATTATTAAATGTTTGTAAATATTAATGGCTTTGAAAACTTTCTGCGGCATTTTTTTTAAATTTATAATTTAATTTGAAAAACAAATGAGAAGAATTTTTGATAATTTAGTATAAATGTCTTGTTAATTTAGTTTAGTTTTATTATATTATTGTTCCAATTTTAAAGCAATACTAGGATTATTTTGGGACGAATCTTATAATTGTGAGTCACTGTCAAATGACGAGAACGATATCTGAACTAGCACCCCCTCTCAAGACTTACAAACCACACCAAAACATGTTTGTCCCGCTTTACTTAATGTCACCTGACTCGCTTACACGACGGTTCTTCAGTTGAATCTGTTATCGTACCTGAAACCCTCCGTTTTGAAGCCTGGACCTTTCTGCCTGATTCTCGGACCCTAAATGTCTAGAAAATGTACAATGGAAGTTGCATTTTCATCTTTGGAGAGTTCTTCCTTTTTTCGATTTTTTACTACATTAAATAAATAATATAACTGATGTATTAGTAGTAACTAACCATCTTCCTAAGTAGCTAGTTTGATCTCCTAGGATTTCGGTTTTTTTAATTTCAGTTCCATGATTTTGTCAAATTTACATATTAAAACAAAGTTATTATAATTGACTCGGTAATAACAATGCTCCCAGCACGCAAAAACCAGACAGAATTATTCTGCAAGAGAGAGGCTCCACGGAGTTTTGCTCTGTGGTCTCTCCAAACAGCTGACATTTCTCACTGTCCCTCGTTTTGGCTGTATCTTCACAACAAGACTGGCAACTCCACACACAACTTCTGATGCTGTTTTCGCAGATGGCAATAGGGCTCGTCACACAGTTATTCAGCACTCGCTCCGCACAACGCTGTCACTCCGCTATTTTCTCGGAGACTCGTTATTTGTTAGTGGCTCCAACTATAATTCACCATGATTCTTCCCAGCTCGAGCGTGTCCGTCTTTTATAGTTCCCGGGAATTGGGACAAGAAGCTTATAGCCACCAAGTTTGTCCCCAAGTTCTAGGATTACTGCTCGGTATCTGGTAGCATTCACTACAGATGACTGTAAATCAGTCTTTCTGATGATACAACCAGCCACGCTGGGAATTAGAATCAGAGATTTGTAACGATATTATTAAAAGAAAAAAAGTGTTTTAAGTTTCGAATTCTACAAACAGATAAAAAAAACACATTAGTGCAAATTCAGGGACAAAGTATATCCGTCTAAAACGGAGTTTAATGTCCTTTGAAATCAATGAATGATTAAAAATTATTCTATAAATTGTATATGAATACAGTGTTTATATGGTACAATTGAAAGTCAGATACTCTTTATTCCCTTTACATTTATCTATTGCTTTAAATATTTTATAAAAACAAAAACTCAAAGTGCTGAAGAAATTTCTTCAATTTTTTTATATAAAAGTAGAAGGGTATCAATATTATTTCCCTCTTTGTATGTTCAAGAGAAATTTCAAAATTTTATTTTAATATATTAAATAGGAGGGAATATATTAACAAGTCAATACTGGTAGATGCAGAATAATCCAAAGCAGTTACTGTGACTCTGCATTGGCATCTGAATTAATTGAATTTCGGTCACCGTGACAACGTAGATGGGAACAAATTGGGGAAGCCTAATGCACCTTTATTATAAAAGAATTAATGTGGAAGATTTATTAATAATTTTTCAATAAAGATTAAATATTTGTAAAACTGAGCTTACAATTTTGTCAACTACTTTCTTAAAAATTAATTATTTTGCTTTTATGTGCAGTGCATGGTTAAAAGATGTTCTAAATTGATAAATCTCAAAATATTACAGACAAATACATTCATATTGGTCTCTAACATACAAACTACGTATTCATTTACATCTATATCTTCAAAAACCTTTTATCTTAGAAAAAAAAGTTTCAAAAACCAGATTTCCGGGATCTTCCTAATATTTTCTATATTCTTTTTGAATTCCCTTTTTTTCAGTCTCTAATATTAGATCACACTTTACATATACATAAAAATTTATATATATATCATGTTAAATATTTTTTAATCATTAATAAAATAATTTTTGTTAATCCACTGAATTCAAATGCATTTTTTTTAAACTTGTAGGGGATGGCACTTAATGATAATAAAGTTATAAAAAATATTAAATAATATTTAAATTTAATTCATTTTCAATACTTTAAATAGACTTTTAGCAGTTTTTGATGAAGATTGACATTAATAGTCAGTATCTGAATCAGTAAAATGGAAGGATTTCAATCTTTTTCAGGTGAAGGTGAAAAATGCCATGTCAATGCTTAAGAAAATCAGTAATTCTTTGATATTTAATAATTTTTTGATATTTAATAAAAAGTATATAAAACAAAAAGATTCTTTGTTGACCTAAGTAATAATTGAATTAAAATTGTTATATATGACTTGTTTTAGTTTAAAGCACTAGAATATAGATCGAACCAACAATCCGGATGAATGAATAACTGATTACAGTATCATTAGAATCACAGAAAGCATTCATTTTCAAGGAAATCATCAAAGTGTGCCATCACATGTATTAAGTCAACAACTATTATTCTAATAGGTACATTCGTCTTGTAGGAACAAGGTTAGGGCATTCATGTAAGAGCCCGTTATTCAAGAGATAGATTGGCCCATTTATATCCACTTTGTAGAACTCCTTCAGAGATAGGATACATTCCACAAAGATGCTTTTACTACATCACAATTAATTCGCAGATGTTTTGGGAATTGTACTTTATGGCTACATTCACAATTAGCTGAATCGGGTAGCAGTTATTGAAACATGGTAATAAAAGGCTATTATAAGTGTCTTCTGAATTAGAGGTATACAGCTCACAAGAAATATTTATTGACTTAAAAGCTATATTATATATATATAATTAGGTGGAAAGGTTCATAACGTAATTGCTTGAAATTTTTTGTCGTTACTTCAAAGTATATAGATTAATATTAATATGAAAAGATACTAATTTGTCCGAATCGATTCAGCTTTAATTTCATTTAAGAGTATTGATTACTATTTATACTACTTATCAAAACAAAAGAAAGCTGTATTAAAATTCAATTAAAAAGCAATATGATTGCTCGTTTGTACTTAGATAGTATTGAAATCAATTAGCAAAATTTGTAAAGGTGCTGAAATTAGGAGTTCAGATTTATTTTGTGATATATCTAGAAATTTTTGACTCATGTAAGATGCACGAGAATCCACGCTGAACAAAAGGGCCGAAATTGATATAGTGAGGGTAAATGAGGGATTCTACCAGTGTTTTCACTCCTACTTAATGTATTAAAGTAATGAGTTTGAGATTCATCTTGAAAATTAAAAATGGTTTAGACCGCTGTCTACCGTTTACTTTTATGCAAAATAAAATGAACGAAATTACATTACGTTTTTAGTCTAATTTATTAATAGCAAACGGGACTAATAACGTGGTATATAAATGCAAATTGAAAAGGTCTATTAAAATTTGGATTCGAATTAAACTTTAAAACTGCTTAATTCATATATGAGTTATGAATAAAAAGTCATAAATGAAGTTATTGTCCATTGAATTTAATGGATAATAACTTTTATTTTACGCGTCTATCTTATCTTCATTCCCTAGAATTTCACTAATTTTATTTTGTCTGTTTCTGTGATGTTAAAAAATAAGTATTTTTTTTTTCGTTTTATTACATTGTTAGTTGAAAATTACAAAATCATCAAATTATTTTAGTATTTGTTAAGAATTTCCTTCTCAATTTACGTACCGCATACAATGACTTTTCCGTAATTTTTATTTCCAATATTTCTTTTAATTTAATGCGTTTTGTCCTGCATTTCCTGAATGTTTTATCTTAGAAGGATGTATTTGAGATGCGAAAGCATCGATGTAGTGAGACTTCAGAAAAACGAGCAAGTAGGACGAAACATTTGATGAACGCAGTCGCAGAACATTGAAAAAAGGGGTAGAGAAGTAAAATTGTAAATCATCGTTGGTGGAAATTTCTCAGGAGCTCCAAATATCACCAGGCGTTAATATTAGCAGCAGGAATGTTCTTCTATAGTTAAAAAAATTGGGATTCCATGGCCGTTCAGCCGCTCACAAGCCGAACATTACTCCACATAATCCGAAGCACCGATGCAATGGTTTAGAGCTCATCGTCGTTGGACTGTGTACTTATGGAAAACTGTTCTGTGAAGGGATGAATCTCGCTTTACAGTATGGAAGTCGAATAGTCTCGTCTGGATCTTTTTCTTCTTCTTGCACACAGCCGACCACACCGCCACTACTGAAAGTAGAAATATCGACAGGATTTGTTGTGGTCGACTGCTGAATGGTCTCGTTTAGGTCTGGCGGATGTCCGGTAAAAGTTTCTTTAGTGTAACTTTTTTTTGTGCCAAATATTGAGTTTGGTGGTAGAAACATAATGGTGTGGGAGTGTTTCTCGTGGTTTGGCTAAGTTCCTGTTGTTGTAAACAAGAATTCTGTATATGTGGACGTTCTGGACAGTGCTTCACACCCAAATATGTGACAATATTTTGAGTAAGGCCCGTTTCTCTTTTAACTGGATAACTGCTCTATTCTCCCGTCAAAATTTGCATACTTGGTTTGACGAAACGGGTATTCAAAAATTGGCCTTGCCTTCTCAGATCCCCGATCTTAATATCATAGAACAACTTTTGAGACAAATTAGAGAGCAGATTACGTGGCCAACCTAATCGACTATCACTCTGCAAGCACTCATTTCAGCTCTGATGAACACCTGGAAGTCAATACTTATATATATATATATATATATATATATATATATATATATATATATATATATATATATATATATACGATTTATTTTGACAATTGACATAAATGTTTTGGCTTCACAAAAGTAAAATAAACAATACATAATGTTCTTATAAAATATATATTTTTTGTGTATCTAAATAGTAAGCCACATTTCGTTTCTATTTTACTGTATTAAATCCACTTTCAGATTTAATGTTTCTTTAAGAAGAGCTTCAAGTTTAAGAATTGATAGGCAGATAACGCTGGAAAAAATGCTATGTTCAAACTAAATAAGCCATCCTGTCATAAAAAAGTAATATAATTTTTAGAAAAACCAACAGCATATATTAGCATAAAAAATATTTTCGAGTTTTCTTAGAAAAATCGAGTTATTGTCATTCAAGCCTTAAGTATAAAATTTTTTTCTTATGAGTTACTCACTTTTTCTCTATTTTGCAATTTTTAAAGTGCATCTCCTTCCATTGGTAGAGCAGTTTAAGTCTCTAACGCTTTTAGAAACATAACTACCCGAAGTTCTGAACAGTCTTTGAAACTTATTTTTATTTTTCTTTGCGAATTTTATTAAATTATAAAGGGGACTTTTTAATAAAAATAATGTTATTTATAAAAGGAAACTTTCAAAATTTAATAGGATCCTCTGGGAACTCTTATGTTCTGGTATTCCTTTTTGGTCTTCCATAAACATTGGCGAATTAGACAAAATGCTACTTATGTGTATTTTTTTCCATAAACGAATCTTTCAGTTTCATATGAATTCTACAATATTATTTAGAATAAAGTCGTTACTTGTTAGTACAGTAAATTTCGAAAAAAATACAAAAGTTCGATAACCTGTAGCATTTTTCTGTATGAATATGGTTATTAATGATTGATTGATAGAATATTTCATCAAAAAATTGCAGTTATTTTTTTTTTCCAGTTTTTTTAAACTTTTTTTTATTTTAGGAAGTTTTTCCAATAAATACGAAATGGATTTTTAAAAATATTCTTACCTTAGAACAGTGTTTCTTAACCTGTGAGGCGCGCCCCCCTAGGGGGTGCCAGCACACTTATGGTGGAGCGCGAGGATATCCAAGAGAAAATGTTATTTTAAAAAATTGATTAAGTGACTGAAAGGAAAGAACACGCACACATACAAAATAAAATATATTTCTACATATTTAATACTTATTTTATTAAATTAAAACAACTTACTAAATTAAAAACAAATTTAATAATTATTAGTCATTTCCTTGGGCCTGTTTTGCAGAGCAAAGTTTTTCGAAGGAGGGTTTAATATTAGAAATAGACATTCTCAGTTCTTTTTCTATATTTAGCTGAGATCTAGATTTTATCTTCAAAAATGCCAGCGCAGAAAATCCAGTTTCACAAAGGTAAGATGTTGGAAATGGTAGTAGAATGCGAAATGCCCTTGTTTTTAGTGCACTCATCATCCACTCCTGCCTCATATTCAACGAATGATTTATTACTAAATTGTCTTTTGGTTTCGCCGCTTGCCGTGAAGTCTATGTAGGTTTCTTCCTCTTCAATTGAGAGTCCTTTGGGAGTATTTTGAAATGGATCCCTCACCCACTTGTAACTTGATATCAGTTTGTCGTCAGCAAGAAAGTACTTTTTAAAATTCTTTGCTAGCATTGCTAAAAGATTTTCAATGGTTACAAAAACAACTTATACATGTTGCTCTTCAGCCTTGTAACTTGTAATGCAATCATTCAAATTTGCAAACATTTTTAAGTTTTCTTGCTTTAAATTTTTGCTCCACAATTCCAATTTCCTACAAAAAGCATTAACTTTATCACTCGTATCCAATATATGTGTATTTGCTCCTTGCAGTTGAAGATTCAAGTAATTTAATTTCTCGAATATGTCGACCATGTAGCTCAATTTCATCACAAATAAAGTATCATGAAAATTCTCAGCTTCCGGTCTGTTTTCCTCTTCTAGGAATTCATAAACGCGTTGCAAAAATTTCCCTCGTGATAACCATTTTGCCTCGCAATAAAATAGTAACGCTGAATGTACTTTACCCATGTCTTCACAAAGTGCGGAAAAGATTCTTAATTTCAGGGGTCTCATTTTTATATAATTAACTCCTGTTACAGCCTTAGTTAACACAATATTCAAACCAGGACTCATTTCTTTGGAAGCCAAAGATTTTCTGTGGCTCATGCAATGTGGCCAGACGCACTGTGGTGATTTTTGTTTCACAAGTGCTTGAATACTTTGGAATCTTCCGAATAGAGAACGAGCACCATCGGCGCATATTCTGACTCAATTTGTCCATTCTATGTTTGCCTCGTTCATAAAATCCTTTAACATAGCAAATAATGCGAGTGCAGTTGCTTTGAGTTCTATTGGTTTGCAGAAAAGTAATTCTTCTACTACTTACAAATCATTACAAAATCTAACATAGACAATGAAATGAGCATCTTTATTACTATCTGTTTCCTCATCGAGTTGCATTGAAAACAATTTGTCACGTAACTTCGAGAAAATCTGACACTCTACATCTTCAGCTATATCAGCAATTCGACGGGCAACAGTATCGTTTGAAAGGGGTATAGACTGCAATTATTTTGCAAAATAATCTCCAAACATAATTTCTACAATCTCAATTGCGGCTGGCAAAATAAGCTCTTCACCAATGGTGTGGGGCATTTTACATCTGGCTATTTTATATGAAACTTTATAAGGGGTAATTAAAGCTTTTTCATTTACAGACAAAGTTTTTTAAACAATGGTTTTTGCTTTTCATTTGATTTTAATTTTAATTCGAATAATTATCTTGGTTTGTTTACGCACTCACAATGAAGTGTTTCCAAGTGTCGTTTAAGTTTATTAGGTTTCATGCTGTCTGCCGTCAATATTTTTGAGCAAATGAAACACAGGGGCCTTTCGTCTTCATTTACTCCAGTACTAGTGAACCAAAATTTAAGTATTCTTGAGAATATTTTCTTGATTTTATTTCCGGAACCACGCTCGTCTGTGTACTTGTTGATGCTTGACTATCGTCTAATGTTCGCTTACGCCCGCTTAAAAACTTATCCATGATTCTGCATAAGTCTGCTGCCCTGAATATTTAATACGGTGAATTGCAATTACACGAAAATATATATATTTACACATTAAGAATAGATTCAATAGCGATAGAAGGATCGACTCGAATGAGATTATTTGGAATTGAAATTGGCGTCATAGAACTTTCTCCTTCTCCCTATGAGAAAACATTTGTTCACATCTGCGCACGCTCCTAATTTAACTTTTAAGCTGACCAGACAAATTCCAGACAAATCGAAACTTCTCTCGAAACCGTGAGAATGCCCGACATGGCGGGGCGCAAAAGCAATAAAAAGGCATAGGATTTTTGTTTTTTCAATTCTGAGGATCGGTGTTGCAAAATGTCAATAAATTTCTGTATTCTTGGTAATGTGTTAAGTTTAAAATTAAGGTTGTAGGGTAGGTGTAGCTCCAAAATACTCAAAATACATTATTATTGTATACATTTTATTGTATGCGGTGGGGAAGGGGGGCGCGATGAAAATTATGATTGGAAATTGGGCCGTGAATACTAAATGGTTGAGAAACACTGCCTTAGAACACTTTTAACAGTTACGATGAGACATCTCGTCTTTTAGATACTTGCAATAACAGGTTTCTTAACTATGACTAAAAGGTTTTCTTCAGATAAGTATGAGAAATGTCCACCTATCTAAACTGGCGTAAATGACAAATTTTAGCCCACAGAAACATGCAATTAAAAGTATCTGAAAAACTTTGGAAGCCTTGAAAGTGTTAAAGTGGCATCATTGCAAGAATTTAAAAAAGATAAATAAAATTTAGTAACATAAATTTTAAACTATCAATACTATATGGCTCCAAATGAATGAAGTTACAATGGACTCTCGGAACTCCTGGATATATCTGTGAAATTTCATACTCGTTTTCTTAAGTGAAATTGGTTAATTGCGGATGGACGTGTTGGGTTGGAAGTGAGAGTGTAGTCTTGAAGTTATTTATCGTAAAGTGTTGATTTTTCACCTGAATATTCCAAATCTGTGGATGATTGTCCTAGGTGTTTTGTTGGGATATGCCAATCATCGTCTTCACATGTGAATGGCTTAAGACTTCACATGAGATTGGTTTTTTATATCACCCCTCTTAAAATGGGCGCTTTATTCAATGAAAATCCTGAAGCCGTATACAGAAAACTTTAGTAAATAAAAGATTACCTTACATGCATTCAACAAATGGCTAATTTTAAACATAATGTTCTTCAGAATTAGAAATTAGAACTTATTCAGTGAAATTTAACTCTACAGAGAGAATTTATGTTCATATATAAGTTTTAACATAATAGGCCTTAATCAGAGATGCAATTTTCTAGAAATTTTTCAGA
>JAPMOQ010000159.1:1312401-1323816 GCA_026543055.1 Argiope trifasciata | reverse complement strand
GAAATTTTTCAGATCGCCATCCTAAGCAGATAAAGCTAACATTCATAAATTTTTCTGAACCTTCCTTTTCCTCATCAAATTTGGTAAATTCATCGCCAAAGAATTGCCAAGTTTCTCCATAAAGTCGAAATTTATTATTACAAAAATATTTTTAAATTCAATTCCAATATTTTTTCAATTATTATTCAATCTATTTTTTAACTGTATATGACACAGATGCAAAAGCATGATTTATGCCCAAAGTGCTGATACATTATCATTCGTTTTTAAAATTTAAAATGTTGTAGTTAATTTTTGAATTAATCATCCTAATATAATACATTTACATTGTAGTGCACTCTTCTATACATTTTTCAAGAATTAATTTTGTAAAATTATCATATAGGCAATTATTTTTAATTTCTGGTATCATTCTTATCTAAAATTTATATAAAAACTACGTGAAACAGATAGTTTTAAAAATATCAGAAATATTATGTTTCTTATGAAATTAATTAAATAAGTTATAGCTTCTTTGAATAGAACTTACACTTCCGTTAACCCACTTTAACTGACCTTTCTCTCTGTATTTCTATAGTTTTCGAACCAAAAAATAGTCTGGTCATTAAAATGATTTTTTTTAAATATGTGAAACATCACTAATGATTTTTTCCAATGTACCTTAATCACAAAAAATGTGATCAAGCTTTCTTTCATTTTTATATAAAAATTTCTTTACTAAATTTTAAAAAAATCACTACTATTTCATTATTATAGGAAAATAATGAAAAAATCAGAGCTCCCAAATCATTTCACTCTTTTCTAATCTGTAATTTATAAATCACGATTAAATACTGTGTCGAAATTCTGAGAATAAGATATGAGATCTAATTATTCTTTTCACAGATGGCATGATATGGTTTATGATTAATGTAAAGAAATAAAAAAAATGACATCGACTTTCTTTGGACATTTACTAATGTACTTTAACATAACCTTTGGCAGCAAGGATAATCTAGGGAGAATTGAAAATGGTACCATAAATCTTGTTCAAAAACTAGACTGGGAGATTCCATAAATTTCATATTTCCTTTGATATTTATTGAAATTTTCCTTTTTCGATATTCTTTGTTTTCGCTCCTATTTTGAAGTTCCAAACAATAAGACTTCATGAGTTAAAAATATTTATTTATCTTATAAATCTGAATATAATAAAAGAAAAGAAAGAAAAGGTTTAAAAATAAATATTTGTTCTTATTTTTCTTTAATTTTCGAAGGGTTTTATTTTCCTGTTCTTAACATTCTTAGAAAACAAAGTTAAATAATATACTTAAAAAAATTTCAGCCTTTTTACCCTTTATCAAACTTTATGAATATTGTTGCAAAAGGGAAGAAAGACCTATGAATATGGCCAAAAAAAGGGAATAGCTATGGATATTGTCCCAAAAAGGAAGACCTATGGAAATTGTCCCAATCTGGAAGACCTATGGATATTGTCGGAAAATAAGTAAAGTACGGGCTTGTGAAGTACATGAGTGGGGTTCGAATTGCAGCCAATCAACATTGCAATAAATGCTGGACATTAAATTTATTGCTATTCCTTTGTTAATGCTACAGAAGTTTCTAGAATTTTATATAACCTTCTTTATAATTAATGATTATTCTGTTAATGTATAAATTCTGAGTTCCACAAGGAGTGGAATCAGTTTTTCGCCTGTATGTTATGAGTGGCTTAAGGCTAATATTCTTGATATTGAGTGATTTTGTGACTTGTTAAATCAATTTTTTAATAAACACTGAGCAAAATGAAGTATTCAAAATTGAGCATCTTTTGCATCAAAAGACAAATAGCACATTTTATCGTTTTTGATTAAAGCAAAAATGATAAAATGTGGTATTTGTCTTTTGATGCAAAAGATGCTTTAATCAACTATATATTTTATCGTTTTTATTTTCTATAAATGAGAAAAAAATAATCGATCAATTTAACTAACTTAGACTTATAAACACATTCTAATTATGTTTCTAACATTTTTTCATTTTGATGAAGGTAAACTATTTTAACTTAACTAATAATTTATATTAAATTTAAAATTTAAATAACCCAATTTTCAATAATTTAAACTAATTTCATTCTGAATTCAGAAACACGTTTTTGAACAGACAGAAGCGAAATTAACTTAGAATTTTGAATTTCATAAATTCCATATTCTTTTATAATTTATTAGGAATGAATCAATTCTTCTTGTTTTCTTTACTCTTTTTGAAAATCTATTTTAAATCTAGTTTTCATTATTATCTTATTGAAACACGTATATTTATTTTGTATTGAGGTCTTAATTTTTTTATTGTTGTGTTTGGAAATAAAAGATTTATTAATGCAAAAAATAATGGGAAAAAATGTTGTGAAATTAAATTTTGTCATAAATATTGAAATTGTTTGTGAATGCATAATTTAACGGTAAATAATTACTAGTATGTATATTGTAATAATAACATAATTTTTAAATAAAAGACTATTCTAAATGATAAACTTCAATTATTATAATTTTTGCAAAACCTACAATCTAAATAATCCAAAGGTATTATTTGATTATTTATGAATTTCTCATGAATAAACAATTTATAAGATGAAAAAAATTTACATTTCTTTATATCACATGGCTTACCTAAATTTGTTTAAATATATATTGTTTATTAATTTCCATTCCTTTCTTCTTTATTACAAGCATAACATATTCTTAATTAAAGTCTATTGAATTTTCTTTCATTGTATCAAACATCTGAGGGAAAATTATACAAAATAATGGAAAATGTCAGATGTGATTTAAAAATCTTATTTGTGTCTCATAAAAATAAGACAAACAGAATACGCATGTGCAGAAACGATGCAAAAACACTCTTTTCTTTCTTTTTTGCATAAAAATATAAACTTGTTGATTTCAGAATTTAAATTATCATTAAAATGGAATGAATTTTAAAACGATTGAAGAAGTATAGACGCGAAATTTTAGAAGGTATTTTCAATTTTAAAATGACTTGTCCGATGAGGAATCAAACATTTTTGTAGCAGAGAGCAAAATATTCGAAGATCAAACAGAACACGAGAAAACTACTTATTGCTATAACTTAATGCTCTACTTATTATTTTTGTAGCAGAGAGCAAAATGTTTGACGATAAAACAAAATATGAGGAAACTACTTATTGCTATAATTTAATGTTCTAATTATTATTTTCGTAGCAGAGAGCAAAATGTTTGACGATGAAACAAAATATGAGGAAACTACTTATTGCTATAACTTAATGTTCTACTTATTATTTTCGTAGCAGAGAGCAAAATGTTTGACGATAAAACAAAATATGAGGAAACTACTTATTGCTATAACTTAATATTCTACTTATTATTTTCGTAGCAGAGAGCAAAATGTTTGTCGATAAAACAAAATATGAGACCACTACTTATTGTTTTCGTAGCAGAGAGCATTATTTCTGTCGATTAAGGTATCCGACTACGTTCGAAGGAAAATTTTGAAAAATTGGATTCTTTTAAAACTATTTAAAACTGTGGTGTTTAGATATACTGTCAACTATAATACAAAATACTATAAATGCAACACATTTGTTTGTATATATAATATATTTTGAGAAATAGGAAAATTTCTACTAAATTCTAATGCAATTTAACCAAAACGGTCTACACAAAATTGCAATGCATCAATCCTATTTTTTCTTTGTACACAAGTTAGAGAATATAATAATGAATGAAATATACGAAAATGTAAAAAAAAAAAAAAAAAAAAAAAAATTGGGAATGCAAAGAAGCTATGGGTAAAAATATGCATATATATGCATTTT
Organism: Argiope trifasciata; assembly: GCA_026543055.1. Taxonomy (NCBI): domain Eukaryota; kingdom Metazoa; phylum Arthropoda; class Arachnida; order Araneae; family Araneidae; genus Argiope; species Argiope trifasciata. Next base: position 1,319,981 of record JAPMOQ010000159.1, on the reverse strand, counting down.
TTCCATAAATTCACTGATTAAGTTTTCTGAAATTACCCATAAATGAAAAAGTATTTCACAAACAATAAATCTTTTGGTTCATTTCATTGTCCATATAACATAAAACATACGCTGAAGTTTTTACTTAAATACCTAATATAGTTTTTCAAATATCATGTTAACGGCGGAAAGTTTTTATGAAAATTAAAGTTCGGATAAAATTGAATTTAAGGACAAATTTTAGTTAAAAACTATGTGAGACCCTGGATGATACATCAGGCCTTCCTTTTCTTAGAAAAGATAAACTGTTTTGAAAAGAGGAAAATCTGAACTACAAGAAATAACAATAAAAAAAATTCGCCAATGTCGTCGATAACCAATAACAAAGTCGGATACCTTAAGCAGAACATGAGTGAATTACATAATGCAATGAAAACCTGGATTTTCGTATATTATGAAATTTTTTTATGCGAGTGTACATTACTTGAAAAAGAATAAGCTTTATAACAAATGCTAAAAGCAGATAAGTAAGGGATCAATAAGAATAGCTCAATAGTGTTCTGCGGATTACGATAGAAGTGCAAAGATTTCATTTTATTGTCTTCGCATTGGGTATTGAATTTGTTAATAGAATTCATGAATTTTATAGAATTTTCAGGTTTATATAGAATTTTGTCTCCGAATTTGGAGATAATGCTATAAATTAAGCATGCAATAAGAAACGTGTCTATCTCCGTCTAACTATTGCAATTATTTGGCAGATATGATGTTCATGATTCCGCAACACTCATTTCGTAGCTCTATTCTTAAATGAGGCCTTACCCACTAAACATTTTCAAGTCCCAACTCCACTCGTTATCATATCATCTGTAGCGCATCTCTATGATAAGTATCATGTTGATCTAAATTTCAGGCATAGAAATCAATAAATTTAGATTTATGATTAAAGAAAATGAATTGATTACATCCCATTGTTTTCTTCACAATTATTTTTTTTTTTGTTTTCATTCGTTTACATATTAATGAATTTGTGTCCACTGTATAACATATGTTTTTTTCACAGCATTCTGACACAACTATTAATTTAAATACTGTTCGAATACGTAAAAATATTCCTGATATATCACATATAAGATATTTATGTAATCACATATAATAAACAATAAGTAACAAACACATATAATAAACAATAAGTATCAAATAAATAATTAGTAACAGGTTGCAAGCTTGTAAAAAGCTTCAATAATCAGTTACAAGTTAATTAAATTTGGTTGTATATCAATGCTCTTTTAAATTTCCTTGATATTCTTTACATGTATCTTAATCTTTGCTTAATATCTAACTTTATTAGTGATTCCTAAACTAAAATTGTGTCCCAAATTCTAATAAATAAATAAAAACAACTTTTTTACCCAGCAGCATAAAGGTATGTATCATTATTTAAATCGAGTAATTCGATATAGAAATGCACATCATTCTTAATGTATGCCTAAAAAAATATATTCCTTTTAAAACTGCACAATTGTTCTATATATGAACATACACAGTATCTATATACAATATATGAACATTCTGTTACAAAAAAAGATGCAATCTGTTTTTTTTTAATATTAACTAGAGTATAAAACCTCCATCAAACTTTAAAAAATTGTTCTTCAGAAAAATTATATATCGTATTATGATGGCGCTCTATATGTTTACTGAACAACAAAGGAACTCATAAACTTTATTTTTATTATATGACAGGTTCGTCTACTTGTTTCTTATTGGAGGAGCTGTTCCATTCGAAGCGACCTGTTATAAGGATTGGGAAACTGTAATTTTTAGAAATATCTTCGAAAGTTTTTAAATATTCAATACGCTTCTACAACGACAGAAAGAAAAAGAACTGGAAGCCAAAAATTGCGTTTGATAAATTCCACCGCCTGTAGTTATCTAATGTTTAAGTCTGACTCCACCCTCCATTTTTTTTCTTCACGAATATATACGGTAAAATGTCTTTTACAATCATGTTTGATGTAGCTATAAAACAACATAAAATTGGACGAAAGGAATGAAATTTCTTAAAATATTGTTTTAAACTTTTACAGCCACAGCGGTTTAGATATGAAACAATATCGACCGATAAGAGATCAACAAAATGATGTAAAACATTATTTTGCTTTTCCATGTATTAATAGTAACGGTCGCTAAATTTCAATATAAAACTTTGTGAATCTGAATTTCATCTTTTTATACTCGTTTCATAAAAGCAACTTTTAAAATTTTTTGTGTTAGTCTACTCATAGGTTTGTGATAAACCTAAATTATTTTACAAAACTAGAATAGGCTTTAATTTAATTTTACTTTTTCTAATAAAAATGAGATTTATATGCAGTAATTAAGAGGATATCTAAAATTTGGAATCAAATGAAAATTAATTAAACAAAAAATAAGAAATACGGAAGAAAATAGTTAACTAGTAGCCATCTGTGGTTTACTTTATCTGGACATTTTTTTTAAAAATCATATAAGAAAGAGCAATTTATTGCTTTTATCTTGGTCTGAAAGTTTCGATTTTATTTTATTGAATTATTTATTTCTAGGAATTAAATAAAATTACTCGCAGAATAGAAAATTTTGGTTGGGACATTAGAATTAAAAATACGATGTGATGTTACATATTAATTATTTTTGTAAAGAAGGCGAATTTTTAGCGAGGTGTGATTTAAAGGGCGATTTTTTCAATGATTATATCTTATTCTATAAGATAAAACAAAAGAAATACAACAAGGTAGTCAAAAAAGATATATAATCGATTTTCCATATCTTTAAGTAATGCATATTATCGAAAATGACAACATTCAACAAATCACAAAAAATGTCCACACTATAAGCTTGGACAATTCTAATTATTCTATTCTGGTATGGCAGTATATAGCTTGTGAATAATACAAAGGAAAAAAGTTTTATGACATTGATTGATGAATTTTAATGCAATCTCTTGCAGACAAAAAAAAAACCTTCTTTGGTTGGTGAAAGGAACTTTCCCGCCGAGAATTTTTTCCTGAGCTATAAGGTATATTTTTATTACATAGCCTGAAGACAACTAGAAACTGTGTATTCTCCACCACATATATCTTTTAGTTTTATTTTCTTTCTCATGCTTCTGTCTTGGTATTTAACTCATCATGATTTTTAAGAATCTAAAAAATCCTTAACAAATCAGTTACTTTTATTTTATTTCATGAATGGAAATTCCTTTATTCGGCCAGAATTTCTTTACTTTCTAAAAGTTCTAAGAATTTTTTTTGCCATGAGAAAGAATTTAGTTGCCATGAGATACGTTAGTGTTTTGAGAATTAAAAAAAAATAGTGATTTGTTATATCGTATTTCAATGACATGCACGTTGCATTCGCATGTCCTAAAAATTAAAAATTCTCTATTGTGAATGATTTATAGAGTTTACTGCAATTTACATGAAACCTTAGAACTTTGTGAAATGAATACTGTCATGTATTTCATTAACATACAGCGAAGATTATGCAAAGGCTGAAAACTCAAGGAATCATTACCAATTAATTTAGTGAAAGAAATTGTACACCAGAAATATTGTACCGTATCTGTATGCAAAATTTAATACTCTGTTTGTCACGTTTTTTTTTCAAAGAAATATGAAAACTCTGTTTTCAACATATATGCTAGCCTCGTGGTGGCCTGATGATAAGGACTCGGCAACCGAACATTAGGGTTTCAGGTTCGAGACCCGGTTCAAGACAAGAGCCGTCGTGTAAGGGGGTATGCTGCACGTTAAATCTGTCAGACCAATTTCCTCCAGCTAGTGTGGTGTGGAATGGGGATGTCCATTCAGATGTCATCTTCGTTATCTGACTGCTGCTCAAAATTACGAGGTTCTTTCCGAAATAGTCCTAATGAAGCTTTAAAAACGGGAAATTAATATAACTAAACTAAATCAACAGATATACAGTATATTAATAATTTTAATAAATAATAGATAAAATTCGGAATAGGCACAGGCAATATCTTGAGAATTTTTTTTCCAAGACAAACAAGAAAGATAGGGAAAAAACAGTCAATAATGCAAACAATTTCGAAAGAAAAGTAAATGAACTTGAGTAGGTTTTCATTTAACAATTCTATCAAATGTGTATTGACATCATAATAATTCTTTCATACATATATTTCAGCAATTTATGTTTATTGTTTTTCGATTTCAGTACATTTATTTCAAAGACACTTTTTTTGAAAAACTCAGGAGAACTAGAAAAAAAAAAAGAAATGTAGACGTTAACTGTATACTCTCTTGTTATAATTCTTTTTAAAAAATTGTAGTTTACTGATTTTAAGATAAGTACTTGTCTTTTGAAAAATAAATTTATATAGATTTTTCATGAAGACCTAAACAATAGATTTGCAAATACAAACTGCTATTTTCTCATTTCTAAAATCATAAAAGAGATTGATAATGAATTTATCATAGAAAAGCAAGGCAATCCTTCTGTTTTTCCCAGTTAAGAATGAATAAAATGATAATTCCCTACAGTGGTAAAGAGAAAATACTTTTATCAAAACTGTTAATAAACGCAAGGGATGTTTTTTTAAATTAAAAAATTAAATTATTTAAAATCCTCTAAAAGAAATACATTTCATGAAAAAACAGCTATTTTGTCATATTTCTACTTCTTAATCAGCATCTGTGTCCATAGAAGCATACATAATAATAATAAGGATATATTGGAAAAAGCACTTAAAAAATGTATGCGCTTAAAAGATGGTGAAAATTACTATTTATAATTTATTCATTGCTTACGTTATTTAGAGCTTCAATATTCATTGCCTACGTGATTTCGGATATTAATTGCCCATAAAAAACATTACATTCCCTCATGAAACAAAATTTCAAATTATATTTATTGCATTTCTTTACTTATTAGAAAATGCTTATTATGGCAAAACGTATACTCTTGAAATGTAACTTGTTTTGTTTGGTTCATCAATTATTCTTTCATATTTAAAATATTTCAGTTATTAAAAATTTGAGAGATCCTTCTTGAATATTTTCCCCATTATTACGCAGAAGATGAATGTTTCTTATATGTATCCCTATGCCTTTAACTTAAATAAATTAAATTCCACATAGAATATACAAGAAATGAAAGAGCCCGAAACTTGTAAAGAAGACAAACCATTGCATGTTGATTGTACCTTTTGCAATGCAAAATCTGAAATTGAATCAAACTTAAAGGTGGAAAAAGCTAAGATCATTTGATAGAATAGATTATATAAATTTTTAGATGGTAGAGTTACTACAAAACTTTTGAAAAATTAAATTTGAAGAGATAATAGTTTAGGTTACTTATTTTAACGTCCTGTTGTAAAGCAACACTTGGACTATTTTAGGGAGAACCTCGTAATTTTGAACCACGGTAAAATGACGAAAAGCATTGGAGATTTTTTTTTGATTTTCAAGGTATCTTCAAAACGTATTAAGAAGGATTCTTTAGAGAAATATATGCACTAATGTGTATCAGCTGAAGAAGAAGCTAAACGTCTTCTTTTGGAGTGTAAGATTTGGAAACATTTTTTTGGGAGTGCAAAACTTGAAAAAAAAAATTCTTTTAGCACTCTGGATTTATAAACATGAAAGGGCTGACTTGAAGTAAGAATATAAGCCCCCATTAAAAATTTTTTTCAGGTCCTCTTTCCAAATTTTTAAAGAAATATTTTAAGCAGACTTTTGCCTTTAATATTTGGGAATGTATGATAGATTAATAAGAATTTATGTACTTTTTGCATACTTTATTAATTATATAAAGAATTACATATACTTATTATTATATTTAATATTATTACTTTTCTTTAATTCCTTCTTTTTTATAATTTTATGCGTTAGTACATTATATTAATATTGTTATAGCTATAATTCCAAATCTAAATTGTGTCAATATCTTCAAAATTTCTCTTATTGCAGATAAAGGCGAAAGTTCCTTTGAATGTCATGTGTTTTAGTATCGAACTTTTATGTTTTTATATGTATAACATATAGATAAAACTCCTTATTTGTTTTCATTGTTGTACCTCATTTAAAAAAATTATATTCTAATAATCATCATAAATAAAAGAGTAATAAATAAGAAATGAGTAATGAATCAAATTAGTAAAGATTAATTAAATAAAAAATGCCTTTACGCTACAATCGTCTATTTCTTTCAAGTTTGATTGCTTCCTATAAAAACATATTCAAGTCAAGCAAAACTATTTAAGATTTAAAAACAACAAGCATTTCAGATTTGTAAAGAAAAACCAACTTTAATCTATTATTTAAACATATAGTGACATGCGATTTATAAATGTTTACTACATTCATAAATTTCTTGTCATGTTCAGAATGTACATTAAACCACAAAAGACTTCAATGAATTCCTATTCAACTCTTTTTCTGCAGACGTTTTTTCCCATAACAAAGACAACGAAGATTCCGAAGGAAGAATAAATTATTATCTTACCAAAACAGCAGGGTTATTGATGTTATTTATGGCCATCTATCTTCAGTCAGTTATATTCTATATACAACAGAGCTGGAATTTATCAAAACATGCTGAGATGGCAAAGGAAAATTCACGAATTTGCATCAGAAAAGTTTTACACATAGTTAGCAAATATCTTATTATTGTTTAATATCTTTTATTAAATATGAAAAGTTTATACTGATACATTTATCTCGCATTTTTTCTTATATTGCACTTTTTAAACTTATTTTTAACTTTATATTAAGTAACCAGCAACAGTTTGAGATAATTAACACTGTTAGCAACTATTTTGCATTGCATGGTTTCAATAGTGCTAGTTATAGAGAAGTAAATATTAGCGAATTAAAATAAATAATGAAATTAAATGCTACAATATATACAGAAAATTGTGTATGCACCTAAAGAAGAACGTGATGTTAATTCTCTGCACCAATTATGTTTTAATCTGTGGTAACATAGTAAAATTGACAAAATAACATCTTGAGGACAATAATTAATACACAACATTACTGAGAAAATACTAAATCGAAGGTTGAAATACATTGCTGAAATTTAAAGCACATAACTTTTACAGAGTCAGTTATATTAAATTTCAGCAATTATTTCTGTTTTACAGGAGATATTTACTTCAGAAAAAATGTCTAAAATATATTTTTAGCTTATGTAATTTTACAATCAAGTGAAACAAAGTTTAAGTCTTCTATGTATTTGACATAGGAGAATCTTCTATATTTGTTTTAATAGACAATACAGCAATTCAAAACGGCGTTTGCTCACAATGCTTTAAAGAATAGCAATTTTTTTAAAAAAGGGAATTATTGCTACAAAAAAGTTTAAATAATATTCATGTATTAAAAACTTTTATTTTTTCTTCCTTAAAGAAAAGTTTTAATAATATTCATGTATTAAAAGCTTTTATTTCTTCTTCCTTCAAGAAAAATTTTAATAATATTCATGTATTAAAAGCTTTTTTTCTTCCTTAAAGAAAAATTTTAGTAATATTCATGTATTAAAAGCTTTTATTTTTTCTTCCTTGAAGAAAAATTTTAATAATATTCATGTATTAAAAA
>JAPMOQ010000159.1:1287622-1308252 GCA_026543055.1 Argiope trifasciata | reverse complement strand
TATTAATCATTCGTAACTGTTAAATTTTCTTATTCTTAAATTATATTCTCTTATTTTATTTTATTCTTATATTAATCCTTCATAACTTTTAAATTCTCTTATTATCTTTTGTTATATGTTGAATAATTACTTCTATAAGCCCCGTGTGATACTTTGTGATGCACAGAGATTTTATAAAAGCTTCAATAAAAAAATGAACAATATCAACTGCAAAAGGAAACTTTTTTAATTTAGTAATCATCACCAAATCCTATGGTGATTTGAATTTTAAGAGGAGAAATAATTCAATTTGGATTAGAGATTAAAAACCAGATCGGTTTCACTAGCATCTTTTCGACGTAATTATTTTACTAGTTTCAATCTTTAGCGAATTATTGAATTTGGATCAATTTTATGAAATGTGCTTTGGTTTCACATCATTTTAACACATGAATTAATTTAAATGTATATTACTCCACTAAAATGTTTCTGATGTATCACGTATAAAAGACATATGATGAAAAGCAATGTCTTGCCCAAGAATCGTTTAGAAGTTAATGTAATTTCTGGGTATATTAATTATCATTAAAGCCATATGAACTGAAATGAATATATATGAACTGAAAAAGAATAAAACATGAATATGATCTGAAAAAGAATAAAACATGAATATGATCTGAAAAAGAATAAAACATGAATATGATCTGAAAAAGAATAAAACATGAATATGATCTGAAAAAAACTATCTTTTTTTATTTAATAACTATTACCAAAGCAGAAATATACACATTTTAATTTCCGATTTGAAATGAAATCTATTTCATTTCAACTTTTATGTGCAATTATCTTCCTAGTTTCATTTGTTTGCAAATTACTGAATGTATATCAATTTTCTGACATATGCTCTGCTTTCACATAATTCTCAAACAGTCATTAATTCAAATTTTCTGATATTTCTCTAAACTGTTTCTGGTATATCACGTAATATATGATAAATAGCAATGGTTTGTCTAAGAATCGATTGGAACCTTTCTTGGTATGTTAATTATCATTAAAGCCATATTAATATCCCTGCATATTTATCTTAATCATTACTTATACTATAACTATTATTAATGAAGCTGAATTTTAAGTTGATATCCGAATCTAACAATAACAGTATCAGTAGGAAACAGAAATGCTCATATTTCTGAGTTTTAAGTCTACAAGAATATATTCCCTTTAAAAAATATCACAATTCTGTTTATTCTATAACAATTCTTCGATATATACGTGTTCAGTACCTGAACTTCCTTTTATGAAAAGGATGCATCTTGTTTATATATGGATATAAACTATAGAATAAAAATATTTATAAAACTAAAAGTTCTTTTTCAGAAAAATGATATATCATATTATAATGTCACAGTATGTTTTCTTTGAATAAAAGAACAAATAACTTTTATTTTTATTATATGACAAGCTCGTCGTCTTGCTTTTCATTGGATGAGCTCTTTTTTCGACCTGTTAGAAAAATTGAAAAATCATATATTTTAGAAATATCTTCAGAGAGCTTAAAATATTCAATACGCCTCGACTTGATAAAAAAAATAGCAGAATCAAAAAAATAGTGTGTTTGAATTCTATCACCAGTAGTTATATAAAATTTAAGCTGAAGCTAACTTTTATTTTTGTTGCTTCACAATATGTGCGGCAAATTATCTTTTTACTACCATTTTCGATGTGGGAATAAAACAACATATTTTGATAAGGCTTAGAACATGGCTCTGAAGTTTTACTGTCATATAGGTGAAGATATAAAACAATATCGGATGAGAAGAAATCAGCAAAATTACTTAAATTTTCGCTTTTTCGTGTACATATGGAAAGCATCATTGCTGGTAAAAATTTCAATATAAGATTTTTGCGAATTTTATCTGTTTATATTTGCGTTCAAAAGTAAGGTTTGAGATTTTATGTTTCTGCCTCTGCTTATATGTTTGTAATAAATATAACTTAGCAAAGGTATACAAATTATTTTTCAAAAGATAGGTGTGCATTCAGATAATTTTACTTTTTTCTTCAAAATAATTGAGAAGTCTATGTTGTTTTCTAGCGAACTTTGAGAGTTGGTAGAGTTCGCTATAACAATAGCAATATATGACGGGAAGTGACGCATTGAGGCACAAACACGAAATTTAAAACATGAAATGAAAAACATTGTTTATTTACAACGTCGTCGCTAAAGGAATTTTTTGCTACAGTGTCCTCAAAAAAAGCTCAATATTGTGTCCACCAACAGTAATGTAAGCTTGGTAGCATCGGTGGAGGGACTAGAGAACATAACCCCATACTCCGGGTGTTTCACGTACGCATGCAGCCGCACAGTATAGTCGAACAACAAGTTCTTCAATGGAGTCAAGGAGGGCTTTCAAACGCCATCATAGGGGGAAAAAATTGAAACTCGATAAATCTGGTGATCAACTGCTCCACCACGCCCAATTAAACCACCCCCAAAATTGCTTCCAGTAATTTCCAGGAACTGTATTAACATTTCCTGTCCAGAATCACTGGTTAAGAGATAATAGACTTTTGTGATTCCGTTAATGTGTTATTTTTTGTGTGTGCCTCAATGCATCTATTCCGGTCATATATTCCTGCACAATAATTGTTTGTTATAGGGAGCACAAAGCACTGTAACAAACATCTATAAGTTTCCACTAAAATTATAGCACCCCTCCAAATTTGTCCCATGATTTTAGACTCACTTTGTATAAAATGTCCTATTATACGTGATACAAAAATCGATTATATTACTGGTGAGTTGCAACAGTTGATTAAAATGAGTTATAAGAGTGTCTCAAACTGCTTCATTGAACATTTAAAAAAATTTCTTAATTTAATTATTCGCTTATCTACGAAATTACAAAATATTATTAGAAAAGCTTCGGATGTGGTTCGTAAAATCTCTATTCACTAGGAAAAAAAGAGATGCAAAAGGAATTAAGAAAATGGCGTCAAACAAAATTTAGCCGAGATTGAAAATAGGCTTAAATAGATAATTGTCATGACTTACTTATTGAAATTCAGGAGTATATTTCCCAAGATTACTATTTCAGAAAGAATTGCGCCATACTGTCTTAAAATTAAAAAAGGCCTTGTATAGCCTGGTTGATAGGGTGTTGGATTGGCATCCCTTTCGTTATGCTTTTAAACTCTTCCAGCCGAAGACTTTCAGAGTGGTGTGATGACTGGCTCAAGTATAAATCTGTCGTGAACGCAAACTCCTCCATGTCGAGAGTAATACCACTGGTTTACTGGATCAGACGTGTTCCTTCTCTGGTTCAGATCTAAATTGAGATCTATGGATGAATAAAGTCAATCCTGTAAAAAGGGTTTGTAACTCGTGAGTTGCAAACATGTACTCTTGGCCCTAGATGGCTTTACAGTAAAACGAGAGACAAAAATATGGCGGCATAAAGTCATTGACTTTGTCAGCGGGCTTGTGAATGAAAAGTGCCATTGGAAACAATAACAGCAAAATTCAAGAGTTTATTTTTTAATAATACGGATTTCATTTCTGAAAATACTATCGTTGTTTTCAATATTTTTTTAATGCGACGTATAATTGTAATGAGGAAATTTAAATTCATCCATCAAAGTATATAAGAGCCTTTTTCAAAATTAAGATTTAAAAATGATTTCTTTGAACAATTCCGAAGAATTCTTTTCTGATTCCAAAAGAGAATTTACACTTCTGTTTTTATTTCCTGGTATATACACTTTTTAAAATTGATAATCGTCATCAATGCTTTGATTGATTCAACTATATTCGAGTTTTACAGTCTTATCAAACACCATGACGAAATTTTTTAAAATATCATGCGTCTTCCATTCATATTTAACAGCCTTAATGTCAAAAATTATTCGAATAAGCTGGTAGCAAAAAGAAGATAGACTATGATTGTCTGATATCGAGTTAAATAAATAATCAAAAAAATAAAGATGGGGATGGTTAATTAAGGTCATTTTTTATTTCTTGTTAAAAATTTAAAAAATAAATAAATAACAAATAACATTATCGCTCCCAAGGTATCCAAGAATGATGTCATGTAGATCAAAACTATAACTTCTGTTATTTGTTGCATAGTAACAGTACGATTGTTACGGAAATTTCATCGTAAATAAACATGGAATCGTTCTACTCCATATTTTAGTATGTTCTGTATATGATTATCAGGAGTTATTATCTGTACTTATAATAAAGCTCAATGTGTGTGCGTGTTGGCGCTCTACAGGCCAAATCGTTGGACCTACAGCTACCAAATTTGGTACATGTATACCTTGGAGGTTGGGTATGTGCACCTGGGAGCCTTTTTTTTAATTTTTAAATTAGAATTTGAACTAATAAAAAATTAAGTGAAATTTTGATATTTTCCAGCTAAAACTTCCAAAAATATTATCGCACAAACATGATATTTACTTCATGTTCAAGATTAAAAATTGGCTTTTTAATGGAACCATTTTTTTAACAAATTTTTAAAGAAATGTTGTAAATATATTTTTCAACAATATATGTAGGACCAAACAATAAAATTTAATCTGTACGGGCACGTCAAATGGGAAAAATTAGGTTTTGTCATCGTGTTGCCATCATATTGACAGAAGTTCCAATTTAAAAAAATAATGAATCAACTATTATTGCAAATAAAATCTTAAAAATGTTACTTTCAGCTCCTGATTGGATAAAATGAAATAAATATAAAATATGACAGTTTCTAAAAAAAAATACAACGTAAAGTTTTCTATGATCGTTTGTAATATCTAATTCATTCATTCAATAAATCATCTTTTTTTTACGTTAAACCTGATTGCATTTATACAGGATATACATTCTAATTTCGTCCCAATTTCCAATTTGTAAAATATTAGTAAAAGGCATACGTATTTTTTAGTGTTGTTAACTTGCTCTGAATGAGCTAAAGAATTAAATATTATGTAGCTTGAGTCAAACCATGCATTGATGAATAATGAATTTTAGATTTCTTCATTACTTTGCTCTGTAGCCATATTTTACAAAATATTTCTCAAAATATATCAATCAAACTTCTAAATCAATCTTTAAAACTGACTGATTTATAAAAATAAAAGAATATTATTATGAAAACGTATTCTTTTAGATCTTTCTGTCTACCATCTTAAAGAAGTTATCAATCTCAGGCAAATAAATGCCCGGAATTACACCAAGGCTGATAATTAAATGAATATGAGTGCGTATATGAAAGAATTCGCGCGTGTATGTGTTAGGGCACTACACACCAGACCATATGATCTAGAGCTACCGCTCTTCGTATTTACATATTTACTATGGAAGATGAAAAAGTTTACCTTGACAGAGACTTTTGAAATTTTATTAATTTAAAAATAAAGTTAATATTTGGAATTTTTTCGCTATAATTTCTGAAAATATTACAGCACAAAGCTATTTTTAAATAGTCTTAAAAATAACTTTTTTTCATTCATAACGATGTTTTAACTTACAAATTAAGTTACTGTTTTTAATGAATTTTTAAAAAATAGTGTAACTGTATTAATTAATTAAAAAAATACTGCAATTGTTTTAATGAATTTAAAAAAAATACTGTAAATGTATTGTTTAACAACTAATTTCTCACAAAATGAAAGTAGAATTTAACCTACAATAGCACGTTAAGAGTATACCAGTGCTTCGTCGTCACTTTGACAAAAACTCAAGCGGAATGATTAAATTAACTTTTATTGAAAATTAAACTGAGGATATTGCTATTTTCAGCTAGTGTTGAAATGGTAATGTAGTAATGTTACGGAATAAATATAAGACGTGATATTTTCCACGCAATTCCACAGCAGATAATTGCAAATCAGAGAGATATATAGTACAATGAACAAATAATCGTAAGGCTTCAATAATAATACGGGTTACATGACAGTCGGAGTTTGAAGTTCAAATATATTTGGCTGATAAATTATATAAAGAGCAAGGTAGGTGAGTATTTAATTGAAAATGTTAGAATGCATTTCTCATGGCAAACCAGCTGGTCGCCAAAGGCGGCTAGTACTTTATATTGACCAATAGCCGGTTTATTGTTTTGTATCCGATTTCGAAAACTGCCTCTTTAATTTTATTAACTTAATTATTTTTCACTTCATACTGTTAGTTCACATTCTCCGTATACATATTTATAAGTATATCTTGTCCAAATTTTCAGTCGTTAATTAAATATTCTCGAGTTCAAATACATTTTTAAACTTGTAGTGGGTGACATTTTATTTTAATACAGTTTTTTTAAAATTTTAATTCATTAATTATTCAATGTAATTAATTTTAATACTCTAAATAGAATTTTAGCAGTTTGTTATGAAAATATGAACCCATTGTCAGTAGTTCAATAGATAAAATGTAAGGATATCAATATTTTTTATGTGAAGGTGAGGAATGTGTGGTCAGTTCTTGCGAAAATCAATAATTTTTTCATAATTTGTTTTTGATTAATATTTAATAAAAAGCACGTGTTTTTTTTCTTTGTTGACCTAAGTAGGAATTAAATTCATTTTGTGTATTACTTTTTAGGATTAAAACAAAACTAACCCTAGACTTAAAACTTTGTCTACAAGCTCTAAATCAATAATATGATGCGATTTTTTTTATCTTTTATTAGTAATCTTTTGTAAATAGGATGGATTTTGACAGAATGAGATCTTATGGCTATATTTTTAATGATATTATTTTTTTGTATGTCTAATAACAAGATACAAAAAAATTACTGCAGCATGGCAGTCAAATAAAGATATATAAATTATTTTCTCTCTCTCTGTATAATGCATATAAAAATGACACCATTCAACAAATCACAAAAAGATTCACATAATATAAGTTTGGACAATTCTAATTATTCTATTCTGGGATGAAGGTACATTTCCTTGAATAATGCATGGAAAAGAAATCAAATGACGATGATTGATGAATTTTAATGCAATTCCTGTCGAGAAAAGCCCTCTTTGAGTGACAAAAAAAAATCTTCTCTATCAAGCAAGTTTTCTATAATCTATAAAATTATATTTTTATCCTGAATTAAATCAGTAGCTTTATATTCTCCATCAATAGGTCTTATTCTCTTTCTCATAATCGGGCTCTAGTTTTATCCATCATGTTTCGCAAGAATTTAATGAATTCTTGTTTAATGAGTCACTTTTATTTCATGTTATCTCTGAATAATACGTATTTGGCCATTTTATATATTTTTTAAACTGTAATAGTTTTTTCTATGAACTATTTTTTGGGAATTAAGTAAAATAATTATTATTTTGTATTGTATTTCATGGAAAAGCACGGTATATTCCGAATTTAATAAAATTAAAACTTCTGAATTTTTGAAGGATGTACACGATTTCTAAAGATCATTATAAACTTTAGATAGTTCAAGCGTAGATTAATATTATTTTTTGACACACAGCGACAATTATACAAAACGTGAGAATTGAAGGATGCATTACCAGAGATTTAAATAAAAGTAAAAGACACATCAGAAAATGTGTATTGCAACTGTGTTTTATATTTAAAGCTTTGTTAACCTCATTTTTTTATCAAGTAAATATGACCTTAACGTATCCTATAGATACCCCGATATATATATAGTTAACCATAATAACTAATGTAGACAAAAATGCAATTTAAAATGCTTGCCCATAAACACTAGAAAAATAAAAAAGATGAATTTTCTCTTAGCCATAATATCATATTTTTTAAATTGGAACATTTATAAAATTCCACCACATAAAATGCACGGCAAATTATTACACTGTGCTAATAGAAGTAAGTATTCAACACATAACAAAAAGAAAAGAAGAAAACTTAACAGTTAGGGAGGATTACAGGCGACAATAATAAAATTACAAAATTTTCCAAAAGCGCTTTTGGTGGAAACAAGTTGATGAAAACCTGGAGGCCAATTTATATTAATGCCCTTGAGAGCCTGCGAGTTTTAGGTTCTGTCTTGCTCCGGGAAACTTGGAACATAGAAGGAGCATATTTTCACCATTTTCTTCACCACAAGTATTACAGTCGCATGTAAATGATGGAGACAAGTTAAATTGATATAGATAGCTTTAAAAGTTACCATGACCAGTAAGAAATTAGATTATTCTGTAATTTGTATAAAAATGATGGCATGACAGTCTCTTATTAATGGATGGGAAAAAAATCATTGTTAAGCTCCCTTTATTTGAAATGAGATATTCCTGATTTCAAAACTCCATCATGTTTTCTTTCGTAATCTTCCTATAAAACATTAATACCATTTAGTTACTGAAAAAAGTAATATTGTATCTGGAAAATAAATTAGTACTAACGGAATGATAAATATACAATCTTTAAAGCGTATCCAGTTTCTAAAGATATGAATCATTGCCACATATGTATTTGAACGAAAAAAGAATGAATTTAAATATATACACTTTTCGTAAATGATTGCGATATTAAAAAAAATAATAATAAACATAATTTCGAAAGCAAAGTAAATAAAGTAGAATAATTTTCATTTCATAATAAAATTCAATGTATATTGGAATCGTAATGATCGTAATCACTCTTGAATACATTTATTTCAGTGATTTATGTTTTGAATATTTCAGTTTCAACATATGAATTTATTTCAGACAGGTTATTTTATCAACCTCAAGAAAAGTATATGAGAAATGTACAAATTTTTGAAGAATATTCTGTTATTATAATTCCTTCAAATGCTATTGTAATTTAATGATTTCAAGATAACTTTTAATTGATTTTTTCAAGACTGTATTTTGATAACAGCAATTTCTGGCAACATATTCAAGCAACAGTTTCATATAGCATGAGAAACTTATTAGAAGTCGCATTTTCATAGTTCCTTTTATTAAAAGAAATAACATTAATAAGCACAGATCCTAAAAAGACTCAATGAATTATGTGGCTGCTAAGTTAATCAAATAAATTAAGTTGATTAAATTAAATATCTTAGAATGAAGCAAAAACTTTTAATATATTATTTATTACATTATTTTTTCTTTGTTAGATGATCCGTAGTAAAGTAACTAGCATGGTGATGAAAAACGATTTATTTCATTCTCTTATACATTTAATTTTCTAAATAAAAAATCAATAATTTCTAAAAAAAATCAATGTTCCGTCTTAAATTTTTTCCTCTGTATCAAACAGAAAATGAATGCTGCTTGTAATTTTACTCCCTTCCATTAAAAAAAAAATTCAAGTCTAAATTTTTAACAAAATTAAAAATTTGAATCAGATAGTAAATGAGACAGGCAATGAGGTTGCAAAGCTCACAAGCTTATTACACATAGTTAACCCCTTTTTTCAAAGTAAAAGCTGAAATTAAAGCAATTTTAAAGGAAATGAATTTATGGTAATTTGACAAGACACTTGATCTAACATTTTAGAAGGCAGAGCTGCAACGAAACTCTTTGACAAAGAAAAGCTGAAAAGTGACTTTTTTAGTTAAATTTTAAATAGGAAGTTTTATTTTCAAAACGTATTAGAAGGAATTCTTCAAAAAGAATGATAAATGTAATAGTGGATCAAACGAAGGAGAAATGAGCATTTTCATTTAGATTGCATAGTTCGAAAACTTTTTCTTCTGAAGTCCATAATTTGAAAATAGCTTCTTTTCGAGAATATAATTTGGATATATGAGAGAAAAACTCTGAAGTTAGATTAGAATACCCCATTAAAATTTTATTTTATTCCCTAGAATGAATGAATTTTTGAATATTATTATTTTTTGCAATTTTCTTTTGTATTCTTCTTTATATATTATTATTTTATAGTAATTTTGTTAAAGATATAATTCCAAGTCCAAATTCTGTCAATCTTTTCTAAATTTCTCTCGTAGTTAGTCGATAATTTCTCTGAATATCGCATGTTTTAATTCCGAGCATTTATGATTTTATATGTTGTAACATGTAATTAGAAAATTCGTGGAAAATTCTGTATTCGTGGACAATACATCATTTTCAGTAATAAATAAATGACTCACAATCATAATAAATAAATAAGAAATAAAAATGGTCAATAAAGGAAGTCAATTAAATAAACAAATGAATACCTTTATGCTAAAATCATTTATTTTTTTCAGGTTTGAGCATTTCTTATACAAACATATTCAAGTCGATGAAATGGATTTTAGATTTAAAAACAAAGTTCAGAATTCCAAAGAACATCAATTATATGTATATTTAATGTATTATTTAAACACATAGTGATATGCTTGCTATAAATATTTATTACAATCATAAATTTCTTGTTGGTCCAGAAAATACTTTGAGTCACAAATAACTTTAATGAATTCTTATTCGACATTTTTTTCTGCAAAAGATTTTTCACATTATAAGGACAACGATGAAACAGATTCCGAAGAACAAACACATTATGTTCTTACCAAAACCGCAGAGGGCCTCTGTTATTGATGTTATTTATGGCCATCTATCGTCAATTAATTATATTCTATTTATTACAGAGCATGAATTTATCATAACATGCAGTGATAGCAAAGGAAAATCGAAGAATTTGCAACAGAAAATTGTTATATATAGATTGCAAATATCTTCAACTGTAAACTGATTATTTTTTTATAACATCTGTTACAGCTAACTTTAAAATCCTGATTGCAGTTTTGTATTCTTTCCCACACCGTTTGTCATCAAATTTAATTTTAGCTTAATACAAATTATTTAGCATTGATGTAAGGAAATTAATAACGATACCAAGTGTTTAAAATTCCTTATTTTTAACTATGCTAAAAATAGATAAAAAAAATAATATGTATTTTAAATATATAATGGACATGCGATATATGCAGCAAATAGAATTATCCATGTAAATTCAAATAAGATGCAAATCCATATTGAATTATTGCGACGTAGCAACTTAATAAAAATTACAAAATGACAGCGTGACTGAGGATAATAATTAAGTATGAAGCAAATACATATGGATATATTGTTTTTATTTAATGTAATAAAAATAACAAAATGATACATTGGCTGAGATTTAATATTAATGAATTCCATTGTTGAGAAATCAATAAATTAATTTTTTATCATACTTTTTCTATTTTTGATCCAAGGGAAATTCAAATTCTATACAATTGCTCTTATACAAATTCCATAAATTATCTTTCATGTTACAAGGGATTGCTCTTATAAAGTTTAAGCAAAATTTTCATTAGATGTATATATATATTTTAGATTGTATATAGATATTTTGGATTGTATGAATGAAAGTTGAAACGAAATACAGTTTACAATCGTAACGAAATATTTGATTTCTGATAATCTCCTGCATGTGTTATAATAGATAAAAAAGTGCAATTTAAAATTGTACTTGCTGGCAACTCATATTGTCATCAAATAATGGAAGAGAAATGGTATATCGTTCATATAAAAAGAAATTCATACTAAAAAGGAAGGCTTTAATTCAATTCTTCTCATAACATTCTTTCCCCACGAAAAAAACTATTCTAAATATTTTTATCAAGCCTATATTTTCGAAAATTTAATAAATTAGATTTTTTAACTTTCCCATTACTAAAACTAATGATTTCTTCTATAAAATAGTTCAAATTTCGGAATCTTCATAGTAATAATGTTATCCCAACTTTTGAATAATTTATGAAAGTAAAAAAACATTTTTCCTTTATAAATTTTACTTATAAAAACATAAAAAAATTCTCTCTCCCTATGTCTTATTATAACGAATTCTCAGACTAAATATCTACCTTTGGGAACTGTTATTCTTCTTTCAGTTTAATTTATGGTTGTTGTTTAGTTATTGAATAAATATTAAAGTAAATCAAGTTACTATTCTTCTAACCAGGGCAATTTTTTCATTCTTACATTTCGTTAAAGAAATATTTGAGTACTAGTTATATTATTTTAAAATACTGGAAATTGAATAATTGCTTCTTTGAAAAATATAATAGGCCAATTATCTGAAGGAATTAAAATAATTGGTCTGAAATTTAATGGTATATGAAAATATTCTCTTCCGGGAATGAAAAAATACACACTTTAAAACATTCAGTTTCAGATAAAGAATTCTTTCGGAGACTGGTGCCATCCAATCGGCAAATTCATTGTGACCGTAAAAGCATTGATGTAAATTACTAGTAGACTCACGCACATATTCGAAAGTGGCAAGCCAGTTATTTGGATCGACGTGATTTGAACACGCGATTATCTGTTGTATTCAATGCTTTTACTTGTATGTGAGTGCATTAGTTCTCAAGCATTTAAAGAAATGTATATGTGATTGCTGTAAAATTGATTTCCTTTCATTTCCAAATCGTTGCCTTAATGGTCTTAAAATATTAAATATCATCAATGTTTTTAATATTAATCCCTTGTTAATCATTAATTTTAATAACTTGTCAATCATTAATTTTAATAACTTTCAATCATTAATGTTAATCCCTTGTTAATCATTAATGTTAATCTATGGTTAATGATTCATGATAATCCCTTGTTAATCATTAATATTAATCTATTGTTAATGATTAATGTTAATCCCTTGTAAGCATTTCAGCCGGCGTCCTAGCATAAGGATAGCATGTTTTCCCCGTGATCTGAGAGTCCCGGTCGAGCATGGTTGTTATTTTGTATTCTCTCTGTGAGTGTCCCCCCGTCCTGTAAAAAGGTGTTGTGCAAGCGAATGTGACGCATGAAGTAGTCGTATTTTTGTTCCTAATTGGTGCTATTGAAAAAACAAGAGACATTAATTTATTCTTAAATCGCGGACTCCTATCTGTCATTGGTCTTGCAAAATACCATAATTGACAACAACATAAGCATTTAAGAACATGTGCAAGCTCTGTTAGTTTTACTGTACCTTAAATATAGTCTGGTATGAATGTAAGTCATTCATTTTTCAATAAATAATTGAAGCATAATCGTGATGCATTATAATTACAGATTGAAATTTCAATATGTGCGCAATAAACTCATAGAATTACTTAAATATATATTACTTGAAAAATATTTCCTAATCTGACATTTTCATTAATAATTTTAGTCAAAAATGTGCAAGATCTTTTAAATTTATGGAAAATAAAATAAATAATATGTAAAAATAAATTGATATTTTCAATAAATTATTAACAAAAAGAACTAGCTACTAAGATAGATACAGCTTAGTTATTAACTCAAATTAACTTTCTAAAAAATGGCAACTTTAATCTTACTTAGTAATTTATATATAGAGTGAAAGTTAACTTGAAATATAAAAGAAAATCAATTTATGCCGCCACAGCTGGGTTTCAAATTTCAAACATTTTACATATTTTTTGATCAAAATTATTAATTGAGATTTCCAGACTTTGAAAATTAACGTATATTTAGGCAATTCTATGAATTTATTGCTCTCATATTACATTTCCAACAGGTAGTTATAATGTATCACGATTAATTTTCAATTATTGAAAGAAAAACGAATGATTTACGTTCATTTATCCTTTTTCTTTCGTTTATTATATATTTTAATTAATTAGATATTTAACTTTTTATTTATACTTTTCATTTTCTTCCATGGTTTAAAATAATTTGAAATCTATATCTAACATTTGTTGGACTACTAGTTTTTCTTGCATCTAGATATTAAAATTCTTAACAAGTAATTCGATATGCCTAATTTATAAAAGAAATGAAAATGATATGAAACATTTAATTAGAGAAGAAGTACAACAATAGTTCCTATTTGAGAACAAATTTTTAAGATATAAAATGGTCATATGTTCCAGAGATTTCATATATTTTTTATTTATTTTTCTTATCATTAATTTTTCTAAAACTTGAAAAACATACATCCTTGTTTAATAAGACATCTTAGTGTTTTACTTTGCAGTATTCCGACAGAAGTTATTCGATTGTGACATCACTAAGCCTTTTTTTTAAATTCTGACATGTTTTATTGAAGTTTGCCCTTGTCAATTAATTTGATTCGACTTTTTCACTCTTATTACACTCAATATTATTCAGTGTCTTACTGCACTCAATATAACTAAAAGATTCTTCTAACAATAAAGAAAACTATTGTGTTACAGTATACAGGAAGTAAAATTTGATTGGTGAAGTTAATGAGAACTGAATTCTAAGAAGTAACATGCAAAATAATGTGCGCATAATGGTTTTCACTAGTTAAAAATGTACTTTACATAAACCATTATAGTTTAACACATGATTTTTTCTATTGTAAAGACAACTAGAAAGATTTTCATAAAATTATTTAATTTATAATTTAAGCAACCTATGTAGGTATCAGCGGTGTTACAGTTTTTATGAAATATTATCTTGCTTTGCAGTTGTCACAATACACCAACATTTTTGTTTTCTGTGTATATTAATAATATAAAAACCTGTTTAGAAACATTAGTTATTTATAAAATCTCAGTTTTGACATTGAACACTTACGGCTGATTTGAATCTATGACATCAACGAACAATAATTTTTTTCAATGACACTATTTCAGTAATAATTTCATCAAATTACTATTTATGCCTTAGTCAGATTGTTAATTGGACTAACCGAATTTAGAAACACTGCTATAAGCATGGTAAGAAAAATTGCAGCATTTCATCAGTGATGCTTTAGTCGTAATGAGTTTTCTATTAAAGTAAATTCCCTATAACTGCAATGCAGATAATATTAATGAACAAGAATTTCTGACCATAAATTATTAAGTTTTGATAGGCAAAATATAAAAAAAAACTAAATTTTTTAATTAAAAATGTCAAAAAAGTTAAATTTGAAATATTTTAATAGAAACTAGTTTTTATTTAAACACAGGAAAAGTATGATTTTTTCTATACGGTCTTACTGCATTTCCAAAAAATTATCGAAATTTTTGATAATATTGTGAGATTCCAAATAATCATATCTTGTTTAACTCCGAATTTATGCATAATTTTTTTTCACGAAAATGTTCCCGTTTATTGTATTTTTGCCTTAAATTTAAATTTTGAAGACTTAGGCTTAGGCTTTTTCTCTTTATATTCATTAATTACAACTTTAATTAATGCGTAATTTTCATAACTGTTTGGATTTTTCATGAATCCGTCTTATTAAATGACATTAATTCATTTTTGTGCACCTTTATAAAATATAAATGATGAAGTGATATAAAGTCTTACTTAAAAAATAAATTTTCTTAACACGAACTCTTTGAATAGAAAAAGGTATATATAAAGGCAATAAAAATCATTCCCCACAGCGTAAACTAAAATTTCAAAAAGTCCGTGCCTTCAAATCTCGAAATTCCCCAACAAAAACTTAATGTCTTTAATACATTCTGGGAATACACATAATTTTAATTAATCACTTCTAAATTGGTTTAAATGAATAATGGGAAGTGAACACATGTAGGGTGGGTATTCTTTATATGTTGAAGACTTTTGAATTTTAATGTAGTTTTTTCCAAAAAAGGAACTTTGAAAATGACAGAGATTTCTATCATCAATATGTCCAGTTTAACGTAAAAAAGCATATTTAGATAACCTGAAAGATTCAAGAATTTTTAAAAATTGTCTACGTATTTTATTTCATCCATTCCATCTTCTCTTGGCTTACATTTTTGTTTCACGTTGATTTGCAGGTGAAGTAGCTATAATTAGTAGATTTTTTTATTTCTTTAATCTGATTTTGAGCTTTAAAAACTTGTTAATTACTTGAAATACCTGTATAAGCCATTTTTTTTAAAAAAAGGTGTAATTATATTTGTTTGAATAGATATTTTAATTACTGTTCTTTAATAATAAATACATAATAGTTAACGAAGTTTCTCAAAATTTCAAACTTAAATATTTATTTCTACTGAAATTAGAAAATTTTCATTTAGTTGTAAGAAAAATTACTTATAAATTTTAGCCAGGTAGATTTAAAACCATATATTTTTGAAGCGCCGAGAAGAAGAATATTTTTATTCAATTTTTCTACCTTTGTGAAATTGTAATTGATTTTTATACAGTATTAATTTTTAATTTTTACTCAAAAATGTCTTATGCAATAATAATTTAATTAATTATATTTGTGAATTAATGACTAATTGTCTTGAGATCTTTAAAGAATGTGCAGTAATTGAGGACCCAGGTACAAAATTTAACCAACCTTGCCAGGAAATGAGAGACAATTCTTTAACAAAATTCCATTTTATGAACCGGAAAACAGTGAAGTGAAATTAACAGATACTGCAATCTATCACATTAATATACCAGAAAAAACATAATTTCCATTTTTAGGAAAATAGCAGCATCAAAAATATAAATAAAAGATTAATCTAATTAAATTATGAACAAATTTATGATATTTCCAACTTTCCTATTTCAGCTTTACTGCACCATCATTAAATCCACTATCTGATGAAATTTCTAGTTGAATAATGATATAATAATATTTATATAAGACTTATTTAAACAGAATTCAATAACTTTTTTCCAATTTTTTTTCGACAAGAACTATGGAATTCGTTATATTAACTTAACGCTATATATGTAGACTTCTGTCAAGTTTTGAATGAATTCTTTTAAGAGAAAGTCTTTTTATCCGCTTATCTGTACATAGGAGCATAAAAAATGTAAAACACAAAAATATATATTCAAAAAATTTGATGACCAAGATTGGAATCTAAATTAGAATCTGTAGAAAATTGTGTACCAAATCTAAAAACAGAGTGGCATATCTACACTTTTGCACGTTTATATGAGAGGTAATTTAATAACATAGTACTTTAATTGAAGTAAAATTTCCTTTGTAAAATCCTTATCTAAAGATTATATTTTTTAAATCAGGTTTGGATATACATCTGTCGAAAGGGTGAAAGTTTATCAGGCTGTAGTCCCATGTATAGGAAAATGCAATAACTGGAATTGCTAATGATTGGATAAATAAAATTTTCCGTGGGATTTGTTATTTACAGTTTTAGTTCTGAGCCAAATTTTAGTTTTTCAATCTATCTGAAACAACTAATGGCAACTAATATACATACTTAAATGTCTTGGTTAATCATACATATTAACCGCATGACAGAGTTTATTTTTTTTAAATTATCAAATTTTTGACATGTAAAGCCAAAGATGGATATTTCGCAATTCAGTTATTCCAGTACCGTATAATTAAAATACCAATATATGTTTTCTTTATTACGCTTCTAAACATTTAACTCGCAATTGTGGAATATAAAAAAAAAACTTTCATGATATTTGCTCTATCTATAACTTTATGGATTATTTCTCACAAGGTGCCTCAAAACCCTTCACCGCGGCCTTTATTCTTTAAATACTGATTGCAGACATACACTGTAAATCACAAATCTGCTTAAAAAAGTGTGAAATGTTATGAAGCCGATTAAAATTTTCAGGGGTAGGTAGGTAGGTAGGGTTTATTGGCACAAGAGACAATTGTGACCATACTGCCCCAGTCATATGGTTGAAATTAAAAATACATTATTTTGAACCCAAGCAATGAATTATAAATTTATCCGATTTGAGGAAATTACATGAAATATAAAAGATGTTACAATCAGCTAATAAAATTTTAAAATTTCTGTATTAGAGAAAAGAAATTGAAAAAAAAATTAAAATATCGAGTAATCCATAATATATCTCTAAAAGGCATTAAAAGATTGAAAAGCAACTAGATTCAAGTAAAAAGATGCATCGGTTTTAAAAATGTAAAAATATTTGGGTGGTATTTCTCACCCACCAAGTCAGTCAGACTTACAGATGATTTATTGAAAATATTGACACGATAGAAATTGTACATAGAGCATTAAATTAAATTAAGCTTAATACATAGATCAACGTGACATGTCTAGCACATTGACGGACTTTCGCCAACGATCAAATGTTTGTGAGTACAGCTCAAATGTCCTATACGGAGGCGTATTAGCTTGACATCTAATGCACATATATTACGAGGTGACCAAGTTTTCAGGGGATTAAACTTACAAAATACAAAATTTATTGTTTAATAATTAACAATAAATATATTCTGTAAAATAAAGTTACAGTAGCATAATTGTACAATTTTATGTTATTTCTATCTGTATTCTATACTAAAAGAAGAGATGATCCTTATTTTCAATAGCATGCATAGCTATCTACATTTTAGATAAATTACATTTTTATGCTCAAAAATAAATTATGCATGTATTTCACTTTTCTTATATTTTATTCAATACGCCAAAATCATGTATTCTCTGAATTTATCAGATTCATTAAAATTTGTTTAAGTGCCGTTAGCTTAATATATGAATTTAATGAGCTAAAAATGTTTATGCCATCGATGTCTACGATTACAACACGTTTCAAAACTGAACTAAAACTGCTTTACTTAAAGAGACAAAAAAAATTTGATCGATGAAGCATCAAAATGTACCAGATTTTGATTGATATTTTTGGATGATGAGAACACTGTACCTATTTTAAACCAGAAAAATATATTACTTTACAAGGGATATGACCCTTTCGTTCTTTTATAAACTGCAGAATAAACGCACACATAAATCTCAAAAACAATAGTTAAGAAATATGATGCATCATATGGAAAAAAATACTCCTATATTACTAAACTAAAAGAAACTCATAACGTTTGTTTTTATCATCTTGTAAGACAGACACGCCGATTGGTTTAACTTGAAACAATTGGAAAAAAAAATTCTTTTGAAAGAAACATGTTTTATTGGAGAACAATAATTTATTTTTCGAAACATTTTTCAAATATCTGAAAAAATTCTGTAATGCTTTATACCTGGGAAACAAAGTATACAGAATAAATGTTTCTGAAACCTTTCTTTGAGTGTGTCTTACTATTCAATACAGTAAGAATATTTGATTTTTCTTTGATGAAAAATTTTTAAGATTTTGCATCATGCCAAGAAAATGATCGAAAGTCGCTAAAGAAGTCGCTTAAAAGAATATGAACTGAATTTCTTTTTACTTAATAATTATCACCAGAGAAGGAATAAATGTATTTTATATTCCGATTTAAAATGAAATCTATTTTTTTCTAACTTTGGTGCAATTATCTTCCTAATTTCATTTGTTTGTGATTAATTGAATGCATATTAATTTTATGGAATATGCTCTGATTTCACATAATTCTCACACAGTCATTAATTTAAATACTATGATATTACACTAAAATGTTTCTGATATATTCCGTCATATATATGAAAAATAGCAATGTTTTGTCTATCAATCGATTGGAAGTTAATTTAATTCCTTAGCATTTAAATAATCCGTAAAGCCGCATTAATATCTTCGCTTATTTATCTGAATCATTACTTATCCTACAAGTACTAATTTTAAGTAAAATTACAATTAAAATTAAGTTAGTACTAATTTTAAGTTATGATTTGTAATTTTAAGTTAAATTCAAAATTCAAAAATAAATAAATAAATTGAAATATAAGAATTTAACAAGACGGTATAATGTTATGTTTAATTTATCTAAACAGCTTAACTCGGGAACAGAAACACTCATATCTCTGAATTCCTGGTTAAAAGAATATATTCCCTTTATAAACAGTACAATTCTTTCATATTTCTATAACTATTCTTCAATAGATGAGGTTTCAATCCCTGAATTTTAGATTATAAAAAAGATGCAATTTGGTTTTTCTTAATATTAACTATACATTATAAAAAAGATGCAATTTTTTTAATATTAACTAGAGAATAAAGTATCCATCAAACTTTAAAAAAACATTCTTCAGAAGGATGATATATCATATTATAATGGCACTCTATATTCTTACTGAACAACAAAGGAACTCATAAACTTTTATTTTTATTATATGGCAGGCTGGTCTTCTTGCCTCTTATTGGATGAGATTTTCTTTTCGAAGCGACCTGTTATAAATATTTTGAAACTATAATTTTTTGAAATATTTTCAAAAGGTTTAAAATATTCATTTCGCCTCTACTTCGATATAAATAATAATGGAAAGAAGAAAAATTATTTTATAAACTATATCGCCAGTACTTATCTAATGTTTAAGTTTCAAATCCCCATTCAATTTTAATTTTTCGTTTTTTTCTCAGAATTATGTGCAGCGAAATGTCTTTTATAACCATTTTTGATGTGGATATAAAACAACATAAAATTTGACGAATGGAATGAAAATGCATAGAATACGGATGTAGACACTGATGTCATATTGATATAGATATGAAACAGCAGGGAAGAAGAAATCAATAAGACAATGTAAAACGTGATATCGTTTTTTGTGTACATAGGGAAAGTACATTTTTTGAATAGGAAAGGTATTGTTACTAGTAACAATTTCAAAAAAGGATTTTTATGAACTTCATCTGTTTAGATTTATTTCGTTGAATAAATGTTTAAAATGTTTTGAGACTGCCTGCTGATATGCTTGTGAATTATTGAATTCAGCAAGAATGTTAAAAAGTTTTTTTACAAAACTAAGAAACGCCTTTACTTAATCTTATTTTTTGCTCGAATAAAAATTTTAAAAAATATATGCTATAATTAAACTAATGTCTATTATAATCTGATATCGAAGAATATAAATATACGAAATAATACAGATAAAAATAGTTCTGTTACTTAAATACACCTCAATATTTTTTTT
>JAPMOQ010000159.1:1263399-1287522 GCA_026543055.1 Argiope trifasciata | reverse complement strand
TTGACAGTATTTTTTATATCTGGATGCTATAATGTGTATCGCATTTTCATTTCCAAATTTTTATGCTTCTCAGTATTGCGAATGTATGCTTAGAGAATGCGGGCATTCAGTTTCCTACCTCATGCATGATTTTGAGTAATGAATATAGATCTTTGTGTAATAAATAAACTAGTAATAAATGGAACAATGAAGGATAAGTAAATAAAAAAACCTTTAGCATCAGTCATTTATATTTTTAATGAATGAGCACTTCCTCAGTATTAAACGCATTTAATTTACCTTCAAGTCAAGCAAAGGGATTTTGGATTTACAAAGAAAAATATATTTATATTTCTAAAGAATAAATAACTATGTTAGTATTCAGTTCATCATCTATATATTATGTCATGCTAACTAGAAACGTTTTCCACACTCATAAGTCTTTTTCTGTTTCAAAATATACATTAAGCCGCAAACACTTGTGCCATGAATTCCGAATCGAGATCTTTTTCTGTAGATGATTTTTTCTTATGACAAGGACAACAATGAAGCAGATTCTGATAAAAGAATAAATTATGATTCTAGCAAAATAACAAAGATTCTTGCAGCTCTTATTTATCGCCATCTCTTCTCAATCAGTTACATACTATCACTAAAAGAGCTGGAATTTATCATAACTTGCTCAGATAGTAAAAGAAAAATCGAGAAAAAAATCACCTGGGAAAAAGTTATATTGCAATATTTGCAAACAACAGACTTAATATTTATTTTTTAATAATACTACTTCAACAGGCTTAATAATTTTAATAGCATCTTCTGCTAAATATGAATTCTTAATCAAGATCTCTTTATTTTGCATTATTTCTAACATTGCTTTTCTTTTAATTTATTCCTAAGTTGTTATAAATTAATCAGCAATAATTTGAGTGAGTTAGCATTGATATCAACCATTAACAATTCTTTTCTTCAACTATTCTAATGATAGGGAAATAAATAATGAAGAAATTTAAATAAATAATGTATTTAAAAGTTACAGTATGTTAAACAAATTAATTTATCTAATAAATTAAAAATGGGATGCATATAGATGTAAATATATTATGTTTTGCAAAACGGAAACGTAATAAAATGTACAAAGTAGCAATTTGAGAGAGGATAATAATTAGTATATTTATTTGAAGAAAAATCAATCTATCCATAATTTCTAGTCTTTTTTTATTTAATTATTTGCAACATTGGAGAATTCAAATTTTTACAAAGTCAGTTATATTAAAGTCTAAGAAGTATTTTTGTATTGCAGTTAATAGTTATTGTAAAAGGTAAATGAAAAATTATATATTTTAGTTTATAATATATATGTTTTTGATTAGGCAACTATATAATGAAATAAAACTCAATTTGTTCTCACTAAAAATGAGCTTTCTTCTATAAATGTTATACAATAAAGGCAAATTTTAAATATTATTTTCTCCTAACACTAAGAAAAATTGCAAATTTTTTACTTTAAAACTTATTGATAAATTGGACATTTTAATTTGATTCATATCACAGTGTTTTTATTTATTCCTGTAGTCTATTGAAAATAAAATCTTTCAAAAGAATTTTTTAAAAAATAAATTTTAAAAATAAGTTAACTTTTGCCAATTTTAATGTTTTGTAAAACAATTATTGTGTCGATAAAACAGTTCAAATTTCAGACTCTTCATAGTAATAATGATTTCTAAACTTTTGAGGAATTTATTAAAGTTATAAAACAAAATTCTTTTATAAATTTTATTTATAAGTACTTCAATTTGAGTCTTCTTGTATCGTATTATAACGAATTCTGAGCTAAGTAACTACTTTTGGGAATTCTTATTCTTCTTTCTGTTGAATTTGCTGTTTCTGTTTAGTACCGTAATAAATTTTAAACTAACTCAAGTTGATATTTTGCTAACCACGGCAATTTTTTTCTTAATTTTTATTAAAGAAGCATTTGAGTTCTAGTTAAATTGTTTTAAAACATTGGAATTTGAACTGTAGCTTCTTTTTTTAAATTGGCCAATTATCTTAAAGGAACTGAAATCATTGGTCTCAAACTGAATGGTAGAGGAAAACATACTTCTTGAAATAACAAAAATGCACTAATAAAATTATTGTTTCTAGAAAAAAATCCATTCACCGATTGATGCCAAACGATTTTCAATTTATCTGTAGCCTTAAACATATTGACGTAAATTGCTTGTTGACTCAAAAGTTTATTCAAAAGTGATAAGCTGGTTATTTGGATATCCATGGTTTGAACACACAATAATCTGATGTACTCGTAACTTGTATTGAACGTGAACACATTAGTTCTCAATGCAAGTTAATACAATGTATCTGTGATTACAATAGATTTCCTATTCTCGCCAAATAACTGTTCTATCGATTGTATGAATTTCACTACAGACGCATTACTGCGTTCTGTTCACTAAAATTTCTTCTAAAAGTAAGCATTGGCTAATATGCATTGCACATAATTAAACATTGGCTTTCCAAAAAAATCCCTTTTCCCATTAAGCATTGGAATGTGTAATATTCTAACATGATGGAAACACTGTAATTCAAATTTCTTATCCACAAAAATATATTACCTTATAAGGAATATTGTTCTGCTTTTTTCATAAACGGGACTATTAAAACTTCCTTAATTTCAAAAGCATCATATTATAAAAATATTCGATACTTTTTTTTGAGTATGTATTTTGCTGAACTAAGAAAAAAGAAACTCATAAAGTTTGTTTTTACTATCTCACATGGCAGACACGTCGATTGCTTGAGCTTGAACCCATGGGAAGAGTTTTCTTTTTAAAAGAAACATGTTTTAAAGGAGACACAGAATTTATTTTCCGAAACATTTTTCTAGGATCTGAAAAAATTCTCTGCCGCTTTACAGCAGGGAAACGAAGCATGGAGACAAAATTTTTCGCACACGTCTAGTAGATGATGTGTCACTATTCATTTTTATTTGAATTTTTGATTTTTTTCTATAACATTGTTCAAATGGATTAGCATAACAAGAAAGGAAAGTAAATCATTTATAATGGAAACAATATCAACTTAAAAGCATAAATTTTAATAATTAACAGTTACAGAATAATTTTTTAGTTCTTTTTTAAGCAATAAAAAATTTACATTCCATGCTTCCAACTAATTCTTCGATATATGTTTTCAAAAGGATTGACTTTAAAATATTGGATACATAAATATGATTCCATCCTTTTTTTGTTAGATCTTGAAACTTGTTTAGAAGAAAGGTGTTTATAAAATTTGAAGTTTCGTTAGTTCAAAATCAATTGACCCCCCGGGTGGCACCTCGTAATTGAGGATGAGAAGTTACCAGCATGGTGGTTGGATCTCACCAACCCGGTAGGTACAATAATAGGTGTGGGTCTGACCCTCCCATCGATGACGGGACGTGCTCCCGACAGGTAGGGTTGTGCCGTAGCCGTGATAACCATTAGGACTCTATTACAGTTCCTGCCAGTGGTGGTGTAGTGGTGGTCCGGTCATTCAGTTTTATGTGATTTATCCGTGTGCCTTATTGGCGGGTCGGAAGTCAGTAGTATGACTTATTCAAAATCAATTCTCTGCGAAAATAAATTTATTTATCATCCGAGTAGTGAATGAATTGCTAGGGGAAAAAATCTGGCTGTTCAAATGCAGGATATCAGCTTCTCGTCATAAAATATATAGTGCACACGAAACTAAAAAAATTGTCATTTGAAGGAGAAATATCTGGTGATTTCAGTGACCAAGGGTTATATCTTAATGATTTTATTCTAAAGTTTCTTGCATTGAAGTGACAGAATGGAGAAGAGCAATATTCTGTTGAAAAACAAATTTGTCATGTCGCTATATTCTGAATATTTCTCCTTGAATTAATCGTTCGAATTCGTTAAGAGCAATGATGTATTGATCTCCTGTTTCCAAATCTACTTATTTGATATTTTTAAAATTTATTGGCAGATATTCTAAATGCATAGATAAAGTATATATTCTAATGCATCTGTTTAGTAATCGCATTTTCAATTTCCGATTAGAGTCATGGTAAAATCATATTTCAAGAACAATGTTCAGGTTTTTATTTTTTCAAGCAGATGTAAAGAAGGATATTTTAAATTATCTTCCCTCTAACTAAAAATATATATCTCAGACATATTAAAATTAATTCATATATTATTAAATATTAATCATTATCCTTAAGTTAACCTCATTAATTGAGATTCGACCTGGATCTAATTATTCCATAATTTCTCTATTATTCCAGGGCTTGATTTCCTTCCCACTAATTAAAAATATATTTCTCAAACATATTAAAACCTACTTATATATTATCATCAAATGCCAATTATTATTTTTGAGTCTACCACAATAATTGTGATTCGACCAATATCTAATCAATTCGCAATTTCTCTGTTATTTTCAAGTTGGATATTATCCCCTTAATTAAAAAATATATTTCTCAGTTATATTTTAATTCATCCATATGTTATCAAATATTAATTATTATCCCTGAGTTTACCATGATTATTGAGATTCGACCTGGATCTAATCATTCCATAATTTCTCTGTTATGTCATGGCTTGATTTTCTTCGCATTAATTAAAAATATATTTCTCAGTTATATTATAAACCCTTCATATGTTATCAAATATTAATTATTATCCCTGAGTTCACCTTGATAGTTTAGATTTGACCTGGATTTGATCATTCCATAACTATCAACTTCATCTCAAATGAACAACTATTTTTAAAACATAAACTTGATCTTTCTAAAGTAACAAACTCGATATAACGATTAGTTTTGATTTCTAAAGAATATTTCAAGCATTGTAAGATGCATATCAATGCTCTTTGATTTACTTTGATCACACAAAAAGACAAAATTATCCTCAATTTCGGAAATTCCATCGAGTGCCATTATTATCTTTATAAGAATCCAAAATTATCATATCTCAATAAGAAGATAAGCAAAGTGAAAAGAGAACCAAACAAAAGCCTTTTTTTCTCAGCTATTTTGTAATCAATAATCCAAGCTCTCAATGACATCAAGAAGAAAAATTATGCAACAGATCACAAAAGAGCTAAAAGAATTCTACAAATAAAGGATGGAATAAATCAATTTATTCTATTTTCGAAAAGCATTTCATAGATTATGAATCGCGTAGAAAGAATGAGAATCAAAGCATTGTCTGATGTTTTAATATAATCTTAATACAATAAGAAAAAAGAATATTGACAAAGATTGAAGATATGTATGTATGTATGTATACATCAATATACGATCTTGCCACACCAAAGTTGAGAGGCATAATTATGTAATTTCAATGATTCTGAAGTTTTGTTCTTATTTGATATAGATTTTATGTCAGATTTTGCTTCCTGTTTTTCATCTTCGTTGATATAACTTTTGATGTCTTTCATAATTCGAATTTAAGCAAATTCTGTATCTGTTATCAAGAAGACTCAAAATACGTAGGCAACTATTTATCCGTTTTTTATGCTAGAGTCGGTTTCCACAGCATATCTTTTGAAATATCAACCGTCTGTTAATGTAAAATTATTTTGGAGTCAACTAGAGTAGTATGGTTTTTTAATTATCTTTCTTCAGCTAATGCAGTTTCATTTTTGATTTGACTTTCCCTTTATAACTTTTGTAGTATTTTGTTTGAAAATCACAGTGTTATTGCCTAACTTGCGCTGTGGTTTTTAAAAGTAAACCGAACAAATAAAAATATTGTTTGTTTAATCGATAAAGATGGTTGATTCAGGATAATTTCAACTGATTGAAATAGTATTATTAGGAAATTTTCACATTTGGCGTTTTATCTCCAGTTTGATTTCCAAAATTTATATTCTCTTAATCCTTATGAATTGTCTTGTTATATGGCATATATATATATATATATATGTATATATATATATATATGTATGTATATGTATATATATATATATATATATGTATATGTATATATATGTGTGTGTGTGTGTGTGTGTGTGTATATATATATATATATATATATTTAAGAGGTGAACTGATTTTTAAATGTTATTTAAAAATTATTTCGTAATTATTAAGATGACTCAAAGTTTTGAGTAGTCATTCAAGAATTGATGTTTATAACTTTATTAAATTCTTTTAAAATGAAGAAACTGAAATCATGGTCATGAAAGATCGAATTTTGAAACATAAATAGTTCATTTCTCCTTTTAAAATAATTCAAAGTTTTTAAACTTTTTTTCTAACTTCAGCATTCATACTTTTTTTCTGTAAAGCATTTAGAAAACTGTGATATTTTAAAAATGAATATGATTGCAAAAAACCTTTTTGAAAATATTCAATAGATAAGAAACAATATAAAAATTTGTAAGTATATATTATATTTCCTCCGTTAACATTTATTTATATATTTGAACTTTTATGATAAAAAAGTAATGAGAAAAATTTTGCTTGATTAAAAAAATTCCAAAATTCATATTGAATCTATCTTTTGAAAAAATACATTTTGAAAATATATCATAGAAAACAGATTCTTTAACAAGAGTTAGAGCAGCAGATTTAACAACAACAAGATCA
This sequence comes from Argiope trifasciata, assembly GCA_026543055.1. NCBI lineage: Eukaryota > Metazoa > Arthropoda > Arachnida > Araneae > Araneidae > Argiope > Argiope trifasciata. Next base: position 1,280,942 of record JAPMOQ010000159.1, on the reverse strand, counting down.
GAAGCCAATATAAAATACCTGTTTCTGTATCTTCCTATTATTTTTATAGCATACGGGAAGCGTAGTAGCTCTGCTAAAATTTGTGGACTTTGTTTTCCTGGAATCTACATCACTAGTATACATATTTACAATAAATCTTAAATTTCAGAATTTCTGTTTTTGTCTTTTTGAAATAACAAGCAAAATATTTTTTTCTTTGAAATATTAATAAATGTAGAAATCTGGAAAATATATGCTTGTGTACTTTCTGAAGAAAATGTTTCGATGTACGATTTTTATAAGGTCGGTATAATAATATTATTGTGTAAAATCAAAATGAGAATTCTGAAATTTATTCCGTTATATGATATTTCACTATATCTATCTACTAGGAATGATAAAAAAAAGGTTAACAAGGCAAAAGAAAAATGCTTTTTTAATAATAGACCCAGGATATAAATGGTGATTAACAGACATACATAAAGATACTCTATATAATCACCAAACATGTAGAGGCATTTATCGCGCCTCAAGACCAATTTGTTTAACTCGTCTTGGAAATAATCAGGGCCTCTACTTTTGACCCAGTTCTCGGCACCTTTTTGAATATCACTATCTGATATGAAGTTTGTTTTGGATAAGTGTTTTTTTCAATGCCAGGAAAAGGAAATAGTCACTGGGGATCAAATAAGGCTATTTGATCCCAAAAAATAACCCTTGACCTCCAGACCTTCCACCCAAGCGTTTCCAACAATCTTTCTGCCCGTTACAAAACAACGACTCCATTCACCCACTTGTTGTATACCCATTCCTTCAATGCACCTATACTTCAACGATTTGTCTTTAAATGACTGATTCTTGGAGAATAGACACATAGTTGTATAGAATTCGCATCACGTCTTTCACCTTTGTGAGACCACTTCTCTAGATGACATTACTGTCTCTGTTTCAGGTCTCACTACTAACATTATCTGCTCGAACGACCTGACTAAGACATATAATACCATGTGTCTCCATTCTGGATAACGATATTTCCATCTGCAATTTTTACTTTCCAAATCATGCAGCTTGTAATCTTTTTTAGATCACCGCTCGTATTTATATTTTCTAAGAAGTTTCGATTATGCAGAAATTCAAATACTTTAGCAAATATTTTAGGCACATTTAATTCCGTAATTGATAACATAAATACAAGTAGTTATCAAAATACTAGAAACACTACAAAAGAACACAAGGATGTTTATTAATAAAGCATTTGCATACATTTCCATGTAATGCAACTCGAATTCATCTGGGGATCGGGTCACACAAGTATTTATAGGAATACAGTACATTCTTCATCTGGGAATCGGGTCACACAAGTGATGAATAGTATTTATAGGAATACAGTACATTCTTCATCTGGGAATCGGGTCACACAAGTGGTGAATAGTATTTATAGAAATACAGTAAGTACATTCTTCATCTGGGAATCGTGTCACACAAGTGATGAATAGTATTTATAGGAATACAGTACATCCTTTATTTTTGACAAGAGACATTAGAATTTCTGATCTACGGTAAATATATTGTTTATGAAAGTACCTTGAAATCTTAATTATTGATCCATATGTTTATTGAACTCAACGGTCATTCAATGGGCATATCATAAATATTTTAATGGTTATTTTTTAGTTTGAAATTATTGAACAAAACTAGTTTTATATATTGCTTAGTTGACATATTTTCAACTTCGTAGTATCAAGAATTAAAGTTTTATACCTCCTCCCTCTAAAAATTCGCAACGAAAACTACCTGATACACTAATCTATCACCAAGGTGATTAATTTATGTTCAACTCGTTTCGCATTGAAATATTTTGTCAAATCCGTTTGACACGTTAAGAGAAGCGAAGAGTACGGAAAATCTAAAATATCTGAAGAATATTTAAATATGCTGAATTATAAGTTATTTCAGATTAACATTTAAATTTATATGTCATTTATTAGTATTAGACAATTACGAATTTTTATTGCCTAAGGGTTTGTATTTTTATGTCCAGATATTAAAGTAACGGTTATTACAACATTGCATATCAATATTAATTTCTACCGATGCAAAAAGAATCTAAATTTATTCTCTCCGACAGTGGTATACATTCAAAGGCACTGTTTCCATCTTTTTGAGATTTCCAAAATCTTGTAAAATTAGATAAAATGCGTTTCTACTTTCTGCTCATATTTTTTAATAAGTTTTTAATTTATGCTTGCATCAGAAGACAATTGTACTGGAAATTGGCCTGAACATATATACATTATTATTTATTAATGAATAATTACATAATATTTTATTCAAAAAAGGTCTCGTTTTTTTTTTTCTTTTTACTTATTTTAAAAGAAACCGCGTCCTTTAAATGGCCATAAAGCATTCTGGTTCAAACGAAAATTGTCCCCTTTATTTATGATGCCATTTAGACATTTTCATCTGCTATGTCTTCATTTAATGCGGACATGGTTTCCGCAGATGAAAATGCCGTACTTCACCCAAAACTGCGTTGAGTAATGAACTTGTGGTGATCTACGAGCTTCTCTCGCGATTTGAGTGTGACTAAGCGCGGGCAAGGAAACTCATAAAACGTAAAAGAGAAATGCCATCACCATCAAAATGCCACACTGAATTATGAGGGCCGTTTGTGGTTAGCTTCTTCTTAGAAAGTGCACTGTTAAAGCATTGTTCCTTATTCTGCAGGGCACGAATAGAGAAATTATAAGACAAAACAACCTTCATACATTTATTAATTTCTTGTCCTTTTATTGTACTTTGTTTCATTTGTGAATTTCTGAATGCTAGAAGATGCCTATGGAATATTTAAAAGATATGCAAGTTCGGAATAATATTTCAGCTCAGTGGTTGCAAGTCTATTCCAGACTTACTTTTTTAGTAAAAACGAGTAGAAATTAAAGCTTCTATAATTTATCGAGAAAGCCTTAAAACACATTATGTTATGCAACAAAATATTTGCACGCCGTTTAATAAAATTGTCTTCTGGATAAATATTTGAATCTTTATTAAAATCTAATCAAATTATTAGCTAAGTAAATATGGGATATAGGTCTAGACCAGTGGTGGGGAAACCTTTTTTAAGACGGGCCATTTGTAATAACTAGACGATCGTAGCGGGCCAAAGAATAATGCTTAATCGTTAAAAACTTTGTGTTCTATAAACATATACATATATTATTACATACACTTATTATTTTAATAGTAAAAAAGCAAAAGGTAAGAAAATTATAAGCACAAAATATAAAATGAATTTAGTGTAGTTCTTGATGTGAAGTATTATCACTTTATTTTCTGGTGTCATTACTGTTTGATGGTGCATGAAAAAAATGAAATTGAGACTATTTTATCAAAATTTCATCATAGTCCGGTTCCATTTGCGAAGCAAAAATTCTTAAAACTGATGAAAGGTGCTCATCTGTAATTCTGTTTCTTGAAGAAGTTTTCCTAAGCTTCATTGTTGAAAAGATTTGTTCGCATATATAAGATGAGCCGAACGTTATCATTATCTCCATTGCTAACTAATGTTCTTGCGCGGGTGTTTGTTGTGGCAGTGGGAGTTTCGGGAATTACACAAACAATTACTCGAGTCACAGCGAGTCGTTGCAGATGACTAAGTCGCTAACTAACTGATCTTCGGGCGGCCTCGCTTGTATTTATACCTACGTGCAAGGATTGGAGTTAAGCGGTTCTTTCGGAAAAACAGAACAATGAATCGAAAATGCGAGAGTATCTGGAAGTTTCGAGCGAAGAGGAGTCATCTTTTTGGGTCGGATATATTTGTCCAGAATACTATTGTGTTTTGAATATCCCCGCAGGTAGTTTTTATGCGGGTCGTCAAATTACGAAGTAAGAATGCGTTCAAACATTCTCACGATGGCACTTTTAAACGGACCGGATTAAACCTTTCAGCGGGCCGGACTTGGCCCGCGGGCCGTAGTTTCCCCATCACTGGTCTAGACCAATGTGGGAACAAATATTCTGATTTCAAAGTGGTGGCACAGGAAATGTAAGTATAATGTTCTGAATAATAATAATTATAAATCTTTTCCAAAATCTACATACCTTGCTCGTTTATTAGCCTAATTTTTGGTTTATTTTTCTAACTGCTGCAAAATAATGCTTAATTTTCCTATGTTAATATAGGTGTATATGGTTTCATTTCAGAGCCCTTCATTTGTTGCAAGTTTATCAGCTTAATCCTAGGTGTGGGACTAACCAGTTAGGGATGCTGCTGCCACGGTAACAGGTAACTACGGTGTGGAAATAATTCTCCAATATTGCGTGCAAATGTGTTCAATACGATTGCAAAGATACATTCTGATTACGATCGATAAAGTTAAGTACCAGAGATGGGTAACTTTATTTATGAATTTTATTGTATTTTTTAAATCTTTGTAAGTTCATTATTTTGATTATTATTTCTTTCATGTTTAGAACATCCATTTCCTTTAATTTCGTTTAGGTGTGTAACTACTTAAGATTCCACATATCTTTGTAAGCTTTTTATTCTAATTATTATTTTTCTCTCTTTAGAATATGCAGTTCCTTCTATGTTCAGCGATTTGTTTATTTGTGCAATTACTTAAGACTTCTCTTGTATTTGTAATTTTATTATTTAGATTATTAATATTTTTTTAGAATTTACTGTTCCTTTTTTGGCTCATCAATTCATTTACATGCGCAGCTACTTAAGATTTCTCTGACTTTTGTATTTTTATTATTCTGATAATTATTTTTATTCTTATTTCGAATATGAAGTCCGTTTTTGGTTCATCAATTTGCTTATATAAAATTACTTAAGATTTCTTTTATCATTGCATGTTTTTTATTCTGATTATTATTTTCTTATTGTTTAGAACATAAAGTCCCTTTTAGATACGACAATATGATCACGTGTGAAATTACTTAATATTCCTCTTATCTTTGAAAGTTTATTATTCTTCTTATTATTTTTCTCTAATTTAGAATATACAGTTAATTTTAGGCTCTCCGATTTGTTTATGTGCGTAATTACTTAAAATTTCTCTTATGTTGCATTATTTTTATTCTTAAAGTAAGTTATTTTTAAAATGCAACTTTGCTTACATATCAAGCTCATTTTTATTCGACGTTATACATACTAACGTTGTGCATGCCGTTATATGTGCATTCTGAATGTCAGCTTTTGTATATGTAAGCGGAAAGATTATGTTTAGTAGATTAGTTTTATTCCTATATTAGTATGTTTCGATATTCATCAATGGATATCTACATTTGGAGAATTCAATATTTTACGATAGCTTTTACTATCTGTATTTCAATAGGGAGGGGAATCTTGAAATACGTGATAAGCCTTAAGTTATTTCATGTTGTGTTTTTTCATTTGTTTCTATAATTTTTTGTGAAAATATTGCAAACAATGGAAAATTCTCATGTCTTCTTAGAAAAATGAGTTTTCTCATTTTATATTTTAAATTTAATATTAAATTTAGCTTAAAAATGTATGAAAAAAGAAATTAAAAATTTCAACTTTTTATATTGTTGTTGTGACTTATAATCATTTTTTTCTTGTTTTCTTAATAAAAAAATAGGAATATAAAATTTAAATAAAAGCTATTAACAATTAAATAACAAAACATCGCAAAGTTTTCATAATTTCTGATGGGCATTATAAAATTTGAATATCAAGGCATATTTTTATGGCATGAATCAAGGTATTACATAGGAATTAATTTTACACCGGTCTTAGTCAAAGCAGTTTGAGATAGGGAGACAGTTCAATGCTTCCAGATCCCAACACAAAAGAAAGAACAAAGTATATATTTCTTCCACGTGACCTGCTTGCACAAAATTTAAATTAGATCGGAGACTCGGAAAGGAAAGAAAATTGGAAGCATATGTCTGCTATTTCAATATTTAAATCACGAGGTGGGTGTAGAGTGAAATGGAAGAATCTGGAAGTCAAAGTTTAGAGTCGTAAATCTGTATTTTCCTTTTTTCTTCGTTTTGGTATGTAAAAGAATCGCTAATAGAAGAAGAAACCAAACACTTTCCAAAGTCTCGCATGAGAAAAGTGGGACTGAGAATCTTTTAATGAGATCTTTCAATTTTAAAGTATTTATTACTAGATTTAATCCATTTAATGTTTGATTTCGTTTTGACAGGATAGTATTTTTATTTTGGGGTTTGTTATAAAAATGTTAATGCTGATTCATAATGGCATAAATCATAATTTTTACCCTATATCGAATTAACTGTGGACGATTGAATTGCCGTGGGTCGAACTTGCCACTTTAGGGTCCTTAGCCACGTAATATACCACTAAACATAAGAAAAATCAAACTATATATTTCTTCCCTTGGCCTGCATGCATAGGAATTAAATTAGATCTCAGATTCAGAAAGAAAAGAAAGAATCTGTCTGCTATTTCAACATTTAAATAACGTGGAGAGTGTGGAATCTCGAGTGAAATGGAAGAATCTGGAAGTCAAAGTAAATCTGAATTTTCCTTTTTTGTTCACACTGGTATGTAAAAGAATCCCTAGAAAAAGAAGAAACCAAATATTTTCAAAAGTCTCGCATGCGAAAAGTGGGAGGGAAAATCCTTTAATTTGATCTTTCGATTTTAAAATACGTATTACTAGATTTAATACATTTAATGCTTTTTCTAATTCGTTTCGATAGGATTGTATTTTTATTTTGGGGTTAGTTATGAAAATGATAATGCTGATTCGTAATGGCATAAAACAGGATTTTTACACAACATTGAATCAACTATGGAAAATTTAATTGCCATGGACTAAACTTGCGACTTCAGGGTCATCAGCCACGTAATATAGCACTAAACAGAAGAAAGAAGAAATTATATATATCTGTAGGAATTGGGTGGGATAGAATACCCATCCAACCACATTTAGTTTAGTGTCTAGGGTCATTGAATGAAGAAAAGGAAGCTTTTGAATATGAAAGAAATTTATTTACAGTAAAGAAAAAGACATTTACAATTACGACAGGACTATTTACAACAGAGAAAAGAAGTATTACTTATAGATGCCACCAAGAGTAGTTAATAATTGTTTCATGGCGAAACTACGTTACGTTTTTACAAGATGCATGATCGGAACGATACGACCCTCTCTGGTCCCCGTCTGGCGAGTGAATGCGAAGTTCGCTTTTTCTCAAATTCTTACGTCACGCGTCTTGGATTTAGGTTCAGCGATATTTAGTGATACCAGTGGCGACATCTATTGCAACAAATTGGAACTAAATATTTAACAGCAAGGGCCGCTGATTAAATCTCTACAGCTCGGCCAATACTGATAGAACAATGACCTCATCGTTATTTACATACTGACATTCAAGACTGATATTAAATTAAACTCGGCCAAACTGTTACAAAAAACAACAAATCTAAAATTCACTTTAAATACATCGATTGTTAAGAGAAAGGTATACAATATTAGCAGTAATAACTTGCTTATTACATCACTGGAAAAAACATCGAAAATATAAATGGAAAAGTTTAAAAGTTCACTACAAAATGAAAATATAATACACGGAGCATGAAAAAATGTGTATATTCATTGAATTAAAATTGTTAGAATATTAAAATATACATAAAATGAAATATATAACACAATAAAATAGCTAATTAACTATCGCGCTGACTACGTTTTATTCAGCCTGGTGAATAAAATTTCATCATATCAGCAGATGATGTGGTCATATGAGGACCTTCATGGTCGCCTACTTTCTCAACATCATACCGATCTCTCAGTTTTACTTTGACAATTTTATATGGTCCTAAAAACCTAGGTCTTAACTTAAGTCCAGTTCCTAATTGAGTTCATTGAATGGCTACCAAATCCCCTTTCTGATATACTGGGACTTTCTTGCGCTTTCTGTCGTAATTCTTCTTATTTTCGGCCTGTATATTCTGAATGTTTGCTTTTGCGTCTTGTCGAAGTAGATCTCTCTGCTCTTGAAATTCTTCCATTAATTCTTCCAACAGCAAGTCTCGCACTCGGAGGTCTTCTTTATTCCTCATAGGAGTGCCAATTAACAGTTCAAAAGGTGTCCATTTGGTACTACGATTTGAGGTACTGTTGAGGATTCTCTGTAGTGTGTCTACATGCTTGTACCATTTTGTAGGGTCATCAATAGTTAATTTGGTCAAGCCAGGTATGTGTGTTCGATGTATTCTTTCTACTTGGTTGCAATTTGTAGATGTTGGATATTCTCTTCGTTACCATAGTCACTAAAGGCTAAAGAGGTAAATGCTGATCCTCTATCAGTGATTATTCTGTTTGGATTGCCAAAAGTTTTCTGTTGTAGTCTTAGTTTGTCTAGTGCGTCCTCAGTAGAAGTAGATTTGACAGGATACAATTTTCTATCTTCGCCTTCTTGCAGTAAAATGGCTCCATACCCATGTTGACTTGCGTTCGTATGTAATTCTATTTTTCTTCCTTGTTTTAACCATTCGTCGATTTGTTTATTCACTTCTTGTTTTTCAGAAAATGAGAGTATTCTTACAGGTTGGTTGACTGGAATGTCGTTCTTTAAAGTTATTCTAATGGATGTATCTGTAGCTTCAGTTTTTTCTGGCTTGTAACTGGAAATTAGCTCCGATAATTCTTTTCTTACTTCGAGATTAGAAATGTGCTCTATTTCGATTTCGTCTTGTGGTCTTGCCTCGTATAGCTGCGTATGCATGGAAAATATTTTTACATCTTCTCTTTTTCGAAATTTGACGCCTTCTTTGGTGAAGTGAAGTGAGGCTTGTTCTAAAATGTCAGATCCAATAACTGCCTGAGAATCTAAATAGGAAGTAGGTACCACATACCATGTCAGAGAATATTTTTGTCCATCTAATTCGATATCTTGCTGAAATGATCCTTTTGTTTTCACTTGTGACTTTTTCAAACCAGATATTGTAATCGTTTCTCTTAAAAGTTCTGAAGGCTTGATTATTTGTTTGCTGATATCTTCTCTAAGGAGTGTTACTCAACTACCAGTGTCGATTATGCATCGAAAGTTTTGTTTCTTGAAGCTACTCTTCTTATCCTCCTATTCTCTCGTGAAATTTCAGAGCATGTTTGTACAATAGGTGCTAAAGGCTTGTTATTTCTCGTATTTTTGGGTCGTCGTGGACAATCTACACCATAATGTCCTAGTGTCTGGCAGTAACAACATTTCTCAGGTCTCCATGGTTTATTTTTTTCGACGTTTGTGTTTCTATTTAGCTGCAAAGGTTTCTTCTCAAACTTATTATTTTTCATATTTTTGGATTGTCGTGGACATTCTACGCCATAATGTTCTAGTGTCTGGTTGCAACAATTCACAGGTTTAAATGGTTTATTTTCCTTGACATATGAGATTCTGTTTGGCTCAAAGGGTCTCTTCTGGAACTTGTTATTTCTATCTTGGAAATTCGCTGGTTTTCGTGGTTGATTCAGAAATTTATTTGCTTCTTAATTTTCTTCTTCCCTTCTGGAGAATGGATCTGATGATTTTGGTCTCAATGTCCTCCTGACATCGTCATATCGTTCGAATTTTTCTGCCAAATCAGTAGCTGAAGTAATGGATGACCACTCATCAAGAAAGTGATTCTGAAACTCTTGTGGTGCCTTCCGTTTCATCTGGTCCACAATGATAAGTTCACGTAATTTTTCGTAGGTGTCTATTTTCAGACCTGTTACCCATCCATCAAAGTAAGTCTACAATTCGTGATAGAAATCTTGCCATGTTTTCTCAGGAGCTTTTTGATGTGAAACAAATAATTGTCGCTGTTTCTCTGGGGACAACTTGAATCTCTGAAACAGCAGATTCTTCACATGGTCGTAATCGTTCGATTTTTCCTCAGGTTCTCGAGCAATTAAATGAGCAACTTCCAGAGGAATTAATCCTAGTAGCTTCTGGACCCATTAAGTTTTCGGTAATAACGCTAAATTGGCATAATGCTCAAATTATGTTAAATTTAAACTTATGTCATCTTTCATGTTGAATTGGTGAAACATCTCTTGCGAAGTCTTACTAGTCACTGAAATATCTGCGGAGTTTTCATGACCAACATTTATTTGAGCTTGGATTTTCAGCTTTTCAAGTTTGTGTTCACGTTCCTCTTTCCGCAATCGCTCTCTTCTTTCTTCTTCCTCTTTCCGCAATCGCTCTTTTCTTTTTTCTGTTAGATGTCTGTCCTCAATGATACACTCTAACATCACTTTGGCATCTTCCTCATCGTATTCATCAGTTTTTAAAATCAGATCTTTAATTTTGGGTTTCGTCAAGTCTGCTTCAACAGTTACGCCGAATTGATTAACGAGAGCAATCAAATCTTCTTTTTTGCCTTTTAGTAAGAAAGACATTTTGAAAGAAAAAAGGGGCTTGGTGCCAATCAAAGAGCTGTATTAATTCTGAAATTTATTAATTTGAAAAATCTCTATACTCCAGCGTGTTTAAATAAAAGTCAAATTAGATTAGTTTTATTTTAAACTTGAAATTAAAAATTAATCTTTGGTTAATTCAAAACTAATTCTTTAAAACCAGATCTTAAAATGCACGAAATATTTTTACACAACTGAATTAAAGATTGAAAAAATAACACTTAATAACTTCCAAAATAATGCTTGGCAGTAAATATACTGTAAAGTAAGAAAACTCAAAATTACATCAAAAATACTGTATGAATTTAAGCAATAAACAAAGAAAATAAATTATCTTCAGTATTAATATATAAAAGTATTTGTACCATTAGAGTTCCCTAATATAAAATGCTATTAAAATGAATAGTAAATAAAATACTTTATTAGAAAACCATGAGTAACTTTCAGCAATATATATATCTATATATTCAGTACTTGTTCTGACTCGTCGCTTCAGAAGTGACTGATATTAGGAATACTTAATGAGACTTGGCGCGTCTCTTCAAGGTCACATAAAATTCTATCAGAACGGTTACTAAGTTTCAGTTTCGGTTCGTAAAGTTACGGAGCAAGGAATATCTGAAGTATGGTAAAACAATTTGCACTTAAATAAAATACATAAATACAACAACAACTTGAAAATCACTATTTAGATTATTTTAAAAAGAAATATTATTACGCACTTTTGATGATTGAAATTAAATATCAAATTAACATATTTCTTTAAATATAAAAATATAGCAACTATGAATATGCAAAGAAAAGAAAAGTAACTTACAGATTATCAAATATTAAATAGTATTAAAATTTTTACAGACGGCGAAGTATCTTGGAGTTTTCACACGTGCAGGAATGTTTTATTTCAATGAATCAAATGCTGGATGCTGTTGAAGATGAAGAAAACAAAACGAAGCTGTACAGATGTTATGGCGCTTGTCTGGGATCGAAGAGGACAATAAAAACAAAACTGATGAAATTAACACACACTTTCTTCGATAGATTCGAATGCGGATTTTTGCAGAAGATTATTAAATGATAAATTATACTCAGTACAGGGATCGACGTCCTGTACGAGTTTGTATTCTAACACTGGAAATAACAGACATGAAGAGGTAAGACGATGATTTATTTCGAGGAGTGGATGTAAGGACGATACATTTCCTAATCTACTGAGGCGGGAAAATTTTCTTGCGATAGTTGAGACGACTTTACTATAATTTCATCATTTAATTCGAACGCATCTGTTTTCGGGGAGAGGAAAATATGACAATCGGGAATTCTTTTCGGTCGGATGCCGATGAGAAACTCTTGCGATTGTCGGGACGACATTTATTTTTCAGTTCTTCGTAGGAGCGCAATGATGAACGATTTTTAGGATGGGTAAATTTACTGTTTCAGTATGACACAAATCAAAATTCTTTTCTGTTGAGAGTAGGGTCATTCGTCCGATCAATTTATGTTAATGACGTATGAAATACTAAAAGGAAATTATATTTCTTAAGCTGCTTTTAAGAAAAGAAAACTAAAAAGTTTAGCCCGGAAAAGAAATTAATTAAATTTCAAATTCAGATCCCGGGGCCGTGCCCCCAAGTTTGTAGGAATTGGTTGGGACAGAATGCCCATCCGACCACATTTAGTTCAGTGTCTAGGGTTACTGAATGAAGAAAAAGAAGCTTTTGAATATGAAAGAAATTTGTTTAAAGTAAAGAAAAAGACATTTACAATTACGACAGGACTATTTACAACAGAGAAAAGAAGTATTACTTATAGATGCCACCAAGAGTAGTTAATAATTGTTTCATGGCGAAACTACGTTACGTTTTTACAAGATGCATGATCGGAACGATACGACCCTCTCTGGTCCCCGTCTGGCGAGTGAATGCGAAGTTCGCTTTTTCTCAAATTCTTACGTCACGCGTCTTGGATTTAGGTTCAGCGATATTTAGTGATACCCGTGGCGACATCTATTGCAACAAATTGGAACTAAATATTTAACAGCAAGGGCCGCTGATTAAATCTCTACATATCTTCCACGTGACCTTCTTACACAAAATTTAAATTAGATCTGAGATTCAAAAACAAAAGAAAGTGGAAGCACCTGTCTACTATTTCAAAATTTAAATCACGTGGTGAGTGTAGAATCTAGATCGAAATGGAAGAATCCGGAAGTCAAAGTTTAGATTCGTAAATTTGTATCCTTTGATCCTTCTATTGGTATGTAAAAGAATCGCTAATAGAAGAAACCAACCATTTTCCAAAGTCTCGCATGAGAAAAGTGAGACGGAGAATCCTTTAATTTGATCTTTCAATTTTAAAATATTTATTACAAGATTTAATACATTTAATGCTTTTTCTAATTCGTTTTGACGGGATTATATTTTTAATTTGGGGTTAGTTATAAAAGTGATAATAATGTTTCATAAGGGCATAAAACAGGATTTTTACAGTACATCGAATCAACTGTGGAAGATTGAATTGCCGTGAACCAAACCTGGGGTCCATAGCCACGTAATATACTATAGACGAAGGTGATCAACCCTAGCCTGAGGTTGTTAACTCACTGATCAAGCTACCTCTACACAGCAAATATATGGCAATTTATACCTCTAATTTGTTACTGGAATAATTGTATAGAATAAGAATATATTATGAATCAATGCCGTATTAAATCTTATATGTATTAGCATTTAATTATAATATAATAATCCATATGCATCAATAAGGCATTGAATGTTTTGCTACCTTTGATTCTTTCAGTTTAAGCTCGTTGATAACTAGTTTTAATCCATTCAATTTCTTGAGTTCTAAATTTATATTGACATGATATTTTCGAGAATGAAATTGATAATGGTATGAATCCTGATTTTGGCGCTATAGAAAATGTATGGTGATTTATGCTTCTACTTGATATTGGATCAATTCTAGCGATACAAATATACAAATACTAAATCTTGCATTTATTAGCATTCAATAATAAAATATCCGTTCACATGTATTAAATTAAAGTTAATCGTCTCAGGAGTAATTCCTTATTTAAGAATAGTTAAAAGTTTTTCATGTTAACCTTAAACCCTTTCAAATATTACTCAAAATAATATACTTATTATCCTGAGGACAATTTAATTTAATACTGATATTCTATAAGCATTATTTCATGCTTTGAAGGAATAATTCAGGTAATGTAAAAACACATTTGAATATTTTTACATTATGTACTCATTTATCCGTAAAAGAAATTATTTAGTTATATTATGACAGTATTAACAGTTGAAGTATTAAAACATATTTTGTTATTCGAAAAGATTTAAAATTTATTTCTAAGAAAATTGTAGGAATTAGAATACTTAAATCATGCACTTTTTTTTTTACCTTCGCTTATATTTATTGGTCGCCAAGCCTTTGGGTTTCCGCCTCGGCATCCGGCAGCATCCAATACAGACTGTAAATCAGTCTTTCTTATTATGACATTAATCGTGCTGTGAAGCAAAATTACATGATTGTACCAGTGTAAAACATTTATGGTTTGTTGTACTGATCCAACTATTATTTCAAAAAACTCTTAAAATTTTTCTGAGATTCGAGTCATTATGACATTGAATTTCAAAATCAGTGAATGAATTAATTCCAATTTAATTCTAAAATTATACACTTATTCTTTCAATTAAGTAGTTCTTAATGCGTAAAATTACAAAAATAAAAAATATATGCATATAAGTCAAATAACTTGAACATGTTGCCAATATAAAATACCAATTACCGAATTTTTTTTATTGAAATACAAATGTTACCAATGCATGTCAGAGAGATACTAACAGATTATCTATATACTGACAGATCTTATTTCGGTTAAATTCATATATAACTAATAAAATATAGAATTCATATAATGTTCAATTAAATTAATATAATTCAGCTAATAAAACCAAGCGAATTAGTTTTAATTTCCATAATTACGTTAACTGTTCAGGCATATTAAAGAGTGTTATTTTTACTATCGTATGTTTTATTCCTCTGATATTATCATCGAATGTATCCTCTATAAACAAATAATAAGAGAAATTTAAGAAAAGAAGAAAGTCAATTAAAATAATGAAGAAATCTCAAAATTACATTTGGTATTGAATAATACCAGGTAGCCAGTTTTTCAACTTTAGGATGAGCCTCTTTTTTTTAAATCAAAATATATTCATTAATATTCACATATCAATCAATTTTACAGATAATTTTAGAGAAATTTTCATGAATTTCCATTATGATTGTGTGTACATTATTTTAGCTGCACATTTTGATCGAAACCTTTTATTTTTGGATTTTTGAATCATTAATTTATCATAACTGATTGATATATAATATCCTTATTCCATCTCTAGAGAGACTGTGAAATTTTTCAATAAATTCAGCGTATTCAATTTACTGTAGATGTACGTTAATTTCTTGGTAATAAGAGGCAATTTAAATTTAATATATATACCACTTTCTATACGTCAAATTTGAATATTAAGGTATGCGACTATGTTGAAAGGAAAAATTTTAACAAATGGTATTTTTTTTAAAAACTATTTAAAACTATGGTGCTGCGATATATTGTCAGCTATAATACAAGATACTATAAATACAACACAGTTATTTGAAAGTATAATATATTTTGAAGAATAGACTTATTTGCAGTAAATTCTAAGGAAATTTAACCTAAAGGGTTAACCTTTACACAAAATTGCAATTCAGCAATCCTATTTTTCTTTGTACACAAGTTATAGAACATAATGATGAAGGAAATGAACCAATATTTAAGAAAAATCTTGTGATTCAAAGAAGTTATGAATAAAAATGTACGCATATATGAACATCTTCCATAATTTAGAACTTATTTTTTCTAAAAACCCAATTAAATGAAAAAGTATTTCACTAATAAAACTTGTGTCTCATTTCATTACCCATGTTATTTAAAATACATGCTGGAAATTTTGAGTAAATACCACTATCAGTTTTTAAGATATGTTAGCTGTGAAGAATTTTTGAGTAAATTCAGCTTTTGAGAAAATTCAAGTTAAAGACAAATTTAAGCTTAAAAATACGTTATGCTTAAAATTCCATTGGGTGATAGGTCCTCGAAAAGATAAACAGTTTTGAAAAGAGAAAAGTCTGAACTACAAGAAATAACAATAACAAAAAATCCCCAAAGTGGTCGATAACCAGCATTTTGAACGAAGTCGGATACCTTAAGCAGAATTTGTAACATTTTGTCATAAGTTATAATTTCATCCTTTAACTAATAATACAGTTTAGAATGTTCCTGCCAACGCAGTGAAAAATTAAACATTTTCATTTACTTTAATGAGCTTCATGAAATATGCATGCTCTCTAATTTCAGCAATGTTTATTAGTCGTTCTTTTCGTGGGACATACATGAATCCGGTTTGCTTTAGTTTGTAAACGGAGACGAATGCATCCTTTAAGATGGTACGATCTTTGCTTCACAAAAAGGCCTAGGTAAACATTCCTTATACGTGACTTATTTGCAGGAGCAAAGAAGGTTTCAGATGAAGAAAAAAAAATATGAAGCCTGCTCCTAGCATTTCAATATTTAAATCACGATGTGAGTGTCTGTATGACATGGAAAGGCTCCTTTTAGAATCCAGAAGTCAAAGTTTACAATTTCCACTCGTTTTCTTTCTTCATTCTGTGAAAGAACGAATGAATAGTGGAAACAAAAGCCGCCAACCATTTTTTACAAAAAGCGATGGAAACCAGAAGAAACAAAGTTCGAAACAGGGCTGTTCATTTTTTGGTAGAATGATTATTTGAAGGAAAACATGATCTGGACGTAACCCAAAACGCTCAGTTTGGATTTATTAATGGTTCATAACTTAATGACTTAACATACACAATTGTATATGTTGAAACAAAACATTTTTAGTTTCATGTACATAAAACGCAAAAAATAGTGTACCGTATATAATCAAGAATTTTTGAGGCAAAAGTTTCTTAAATCTACATTTTTTTTTCAGATATCATAAAATTGATATTAGTCACTAGCCGCCTTTGGCGACCAGCTGGTTCGCCATGAGTAATGCGTTCTAAAATTTTCAATTAAATCACATATTCATTAGCCTTGAAGTAATTCCGGGCATTGGTTGGCCTGAAATAAATATTTTCTTTATGGAAATTTTTCTTTTTGGAAGATGATGGACGGCTAATTCTAAAAGAACACGTTTTCCTAGTAATATTCTTTAATTTTATAAATCAGTCCGTTTTACATATTGATTTAGAAGACTGATTGATGTAGCAAATTTTATTTAAAATACTAAAAAAAATATTATGTAAAATATGGCTCACAGAGCAAAGTATGAAGAAATCTAAAACTCATTATTCATAAATGCATTGTTTGACTCAAGCTACATAAAATGTAATTATTTACTTCATTTTAGATCAAATTAACAGTATTAAATAATATATATATGCATATTAATAATATTTTACAAATTGACTATTGGACCGGAATTTGAATGCATATCCTATAAAAATAAAGATAATTTATTGAATTAGTGATTTAAATATTGCAAAAGATCATAGAATCCTTTGCCTTGCATTTTTAAAAAAAAATGTCACATTTTATATTTTATTATTTTATCCAGTCACGTGCTAAAAGTTGCATTTCTTTAGATTTAATTTGCGATTATGGTTTTTTTTATTTGAACTTCCGTCACTGTTTTTTTTTTACTTTAACCATGTTTTTATACGTGCTATAAAAACATGGTTGAAATATTTCTTTAAAAATTAGTTAAAAATAGAAGCGTAAGTTATACATTAAAACACTAATACCATTAGAAAGCTAGATTTTTTAATCTTTAACTTGATGTAAATATCAATTTTCTGCAATAAAATTTTTGGAAGTTATAGCGGAAAAACTTTGAAATTTCGCTTAAATATTAATTAATTCTAATTCTAATTAAAAATTCGAAAAAGGGCTCCGATGTGCACATTCCCGACCTCCAAGGTATGCATGTACCAAATTTGGTTGCTGTATGTCCGACGGTCTGGCCTGTAGAGGGCCAGCACACACATACACGCATTGAGCTTTATTATAAGTATAGATAAAATTCTTGTATATATATATATATA
>JAPMOQ010000159.1:1240951-1262412 GCA_026543055.1 Argiope trifasciata | reverse complement strand
TCTATACATCTACTCAAGACCAAATACATTTTTTTTTACCCTGTAGAAGATATCACTTATTGTTACCATACAGATGTTCTGTTTTCAAGTATTAATTCATTAATTTAATTTAAATAATTTTTAATACTTTAAATAGAGTTTTAACAGTCTGTAAAGAAATTTAAATCAACAGACAACAGCTCAATTGGTCAAATGAGTTTCAGTATTTTTCACGTCGATGTAAAGAATTCGAGTGCAATAATTTTTTGATACTTAATAATTAATGAGAGTGTCGATCTTTTATAGTTCCTATGAGGCGGGACTAGAAGCTTCTAGATAAATCAAGCGTATCTTAAATCCTAATGGGTGGATAGACAGGATTTTCAAAATTTCAAAAATTATCCGTTTTGTCGCAAAATTCGTCGTCAAGTCTCCGAATGGTCGCCAAGATCTGGCATCACTGCCTCGGAATCTGTCATCATAGCTGTAAATGATGACACTATTCGTGTTGATAAGCGCGAATAGTTATAGGTTTGCAACAATACTTTTTTTAACAACATCATGCCAATAATGATGTCAATTAAACTTACTCAGTGCTCCTACAATCAAAACTTTCTATTACATGGAGTGATTGTGATCATAGAAGCATACGAACTGCATTTTTAAATTTAAAAAAAATTGTGTCCTGTTAAATTCTTTGGGGAATTTCATAAAATTTTAAGCAATATTCAGATTCGCATGATATATAAAGTTTATTTACAATAACGTTTTTTAATTAAATGAATATTTTGTTTTGCTATCGTATATTTTAAAAAGAACACACTATTATTTAAGTCTGAAAGAGTAACCTTGAATATTTATATTAGACTTAGTGGAATCTTTTTTACCCAAATTAATTTCTATTGTTTTTATATCCATTTTCCAATTAGTTAACAGTTTATTCTATCTTAGTCATCTAATTTGGTAATAAAAATATAGGTTCATTGATAACTTACTTCTTTATTATTAAACTTCTCTATGTAATATTAGAATAATAATCAAATGACACAGAAATAAGAAAGAATGTCTCTCATACACATACAAACTTTTTTTGATCACTTGTCTATTATGCATAAAATCGATATAGTAAAAAAAGTAAAAGAATAAGTCACAGAATATACGCAATAATTAGGAAATAAGCTGAAAGCGATCTAATTATTATGTTACATCAAAACCGAATATTAATTATTAATAACGCAAAAAAATATTTTTTATTCAATGTATTCATTTATAAGATTTAATGTAATCTCAAAAAAAAAATTCTGAAGAAGCTTGTTATTATCGATGTTGTCACATCTTATTTTGAAAGGCATTTGCATAGTTTGAAAGAAATTATATTTCCTTCTGTGCAAATTTTCACATGTTATTTTGTTCGTACTTATTAATCTTTTCTTGCACATAATGACTTTATGGTCTTTTATTATATTCTAAGCTGAACAATTGCATTTTTTTTTAGTATTCTGAAGCAATATACAGCAAAAGATTTCATAATATTTTTATATCTTTTATAACAAAATATCAGTTTGGAAGTAACATATTCTATTACCAGTGATTAATTTGTTTCAATTCCTTTTATTGAATTGTATGGTAAAAAAAAACTCAGTTTATAAGCAGAAAAAATAGGTTTTGGGCTATATCGTTTAAAATCGAACATTTCCCATTTTATTAAAATAGCTTTTCATATTATATCAGTATAACTAAACGACATGTTTTTAAAGATTTGTATATGAAAGAGTTGACATACAAATGTTAGCTTTATTTAAACAAATTTCTTTTAGTTTTTTGTTCGATTTAAAACTGAAAATTATTTATCGAGTATCTCTGAAGCTAATAAACGATATTTTTATCCGTTTTTGTCCTAAAAGTTTAAGTTTTTTTTAAGTACAGTTTTAAAAAAATTTAAAGTTTTAAAATTGTTAGATGCATTGTCAATTATGATACGAAATTCTATAAATACAAAAAAAAATTGAAAACATAATACATTTTGAAAAATAGGAAAAACTGCACTAAATTTTAATGAAATTTAATCAAAACGATTAACACTCTACACAAAACTGTAATGCAGTAATCCTACTTTTCTTTACACAAAAGTTATAGAATATAATGATGAATAAAATGAACCAAAATCTAAGAAAAGTCTGAGTTGCAAATAAGTTATGGGTGCAAATATACGTATATATGCATTTTTAACATAGATTAACAATTTAATTTATCTAAAAACATTTGTAAATGAAAAAGTATTTCAACTGTAATAAAACTTTTGGTTCATTTCATTGTTCATAGCATTCAAAATACACGCTGAATTTTTTAAATAAATATCTCTATTAGTTTTTCAGCTATCATGTTAATGGTGGAGGACTTTTATGAAAATTAAATTTTTGAGAAAACTGAAGTTGAAGAATAATTTTTACTGAAAAATATGTGACCTTGGATGATAGGTCTTGCGTTTTCCGTGAAAAGATTAACTGTTTTGGAAAGTGGAAAGTTTGAATTACAAGAAATAACAGAAGGATGTGGTTGATAAGCAGTGTTTTTAACTTAGTCGGATACCTTAAAGGCAATAAAAATATATCCTTACGCATGCGCAATTCATCAACAAAACATAGAAAATCGAAGTACGCCACGTGAACGTCGTATTGTAATGTTATGTACTGTTCGTTTCAGTAACTAGTGATTAGCATTTTTTCTATTAATTAAGGGTTCATACGCAGAAAGATGAACTGTTATTATGTTTCGTAATTCCGTAAATAATCCGAGTTCGTCTTATTCCTCAAACTCCTTTTTTGAGAAGTTTGCTTAGTTATATAAAGGTCCCATTGTAAAGCAATACTATGGCTATTTTGGGACAGTTCCCAGAATTTCGAACTGTGATTACATGACGAGGACGACATCTGAGTTGGCACGAACCTCTTCATAATTGCGGATGGAAATCTGGCTTTGACGGATTTAAAGTACAACAGGCCCTCTTGCACTACGGTTCTTCAGCAAAATAGGGTTTCGAACTTGTAATACAACAGCTCTCGAACCGAGGCTTTACCACCAGGTCGTCATTACGGCACCCTTTCTGGGGGGAAATCAACAAATCCTGAGCAAAAGAGAGAAGGATTTCAGAATAAAATATGCACTTGTGTTCACACCTCATTAAGTGATTGATGTATTCTTCTAACTTAAAAAGATATTGTTTAAATAAACAATTACTGAAACAATGTACCGATGACAAAAGATTAGAATTCCAAATGTTTTCTTTACTAGAGCCTTGGATTCTATCATAAAAACTGAAAGCACCAAAAATAAAATGTATTGCACACATAATGTGAATCTGGCAAAAGACAAAAAGAGAGAAAGAGATGCAAAAGTGTTTATTATCCATCATAAACTCATACTGATTTACGCATTTCTGCATTCTTTGAGATTCAAAATCTGGGGTTCGCAGCCGAGTAGTATAACAACTATACAAAAGTGATCACTCCTGTCCGGAGTTTTATTTACAAAAGCATTTTTGAATATATACCATGAGGTTGACGCTGTATGGCCAGAATTGGCTTTTGCGCCAAAAAATTATCCACAAATAATTAATTCCTGTCCGGAAGGTATTGTCTGGATTATGAATTTATAACTCCATATTCATGCCTAAGTGGAGGATCAATTTTTCCATCTTACTTATAAATACATTATTTAAACATATAATTATAGAATCAAAATGCTCCAAGCATAGATTTTAAACTCAATTTTTTTAGAATACATCAGTTTTGCATCTATTTAAATCGCTAGAATCATATTAAGAGCAATATAATCATATTCGGCACAATATAAACATATTTGGTGAAATATTATATTTGACACAATATAATCATCATTGGAGCAGTATAAAGTATACTTGCAATAGTATTATCGTATTCAGCACAGTCTGACTATATTAAAATAATGCAATCATATTTGGCGAAGTATAAAAATATTTGAAACAATTTATTTATATTTGGCACAATACAGTCATATCTGGCAGAGCATAGCGATATTCGATCTAATATATTCATATGTGTCACAATATAAGCATATTTGTCTCTTGCATCAAAACGAGTTAATCTAAACGAACCAAACACAGGTAATGATGTTTGAAAACTTAGAATTTGAAAATCATTGTGATGTACATTTCATATTCCTTTCAATTAACATTCATATATATAGCTACATAAAAAAAGTATTCAAAGATAACATATTGCATCAAATTTCATTTGGATGTTTACATTTGATAGATATAACAAAAAAACCTAATCTCCAACTATGAAGTTATGTTATTATTATTTAATGTAACATTAAAGTGAAAAAAACTATTCACTTTATTAAGATTTCCTACAACGGTCAAAGGAAAAAATTTAAAAAATTGGACTTTTTTAAAACTGTTTAAAACTTTGGTTTTTTAATGTATTGTAATTTATAATACAAAACTCTACAAATGCAACACAATTATTTGAAAATATTATATATTTTGAGAAATAGGAAAATGTACATTCTAATGAAACTGAATTAAAACGGTCAACTCTCTACACAAAATTGTAAAGCAGCAATCCTATTTGTCTTTTTACACAAGTTATAGAATATAATGATGAATAAAATGGACCAAAATCTAACAAAAATTTGAATGAAATGAAGTCATGGGTAAATAGGTATCTATTCATTTTTTCCATAAATTTACAACTCAAGCTTTTTCTAAAAACGCATGTGAGTGAAAAAGTATTTCACCAACAAACAAACTTTTGGTTCATTTCATTGCCCATATTATTTAAAACACACGTTGAAATGTTTATTTTGATACTTCTATTAGTTTTTGAAATATCATGATAACGGTGGAGAATGTTTATTAAAACTATATTTTTGAGAAAATCCTTCCTTTTCCTGAAACAGATAAACAGTTTTGGAAAGAGAAAAGTCTGAACTACATGAAATGAGAGTTTAAAAAATTCCTCAATGTGATCGATAACCAATATTTCAAAGGTAGTCGGATACCGTAATAAATTTAGTATTAGAGAACTCTTTCATAAATATGTTTAGTTCTTAATCAATGCCTTCAAAAGTAGTATATATACTGTTTTGTCCTGTATATAGGAGTATATATTTGTTTCCATTCGACTCTATGGAAAATAAATATTTGCTATTCTAAAATAAATTATATTTGACTTTAACCAGAAACTAAAGGCAGGAGTCACGACTCCGCTTTGTTCATTAGCTTTGATTGTCACGTGGTTATTTTGTGTTGTTACCTGTAGCACTTGATAAATCTACTGACAGAAAACTGCTTGCGGTTTAAACCGAAATGATCATCTCTTGTTTGTTCAGTAGCGCCAACTAGGGAAAGGAGAACTTCTTGGCTACTTCATGCTTCACATTCGCTTGCACAACCCCTTTTTACTGGGGACTCATTCATACAATTTGCAGATAGAACACAGAATAACAATTATGCCCCAGCCGTGACACCCAGATCACGAGGAAGACACTCTTCCCATATGCCAGGACGCCAGCATGTAGTATTTTGTTCTTGGATACAATATTCTAATCAAATAAAATTTAATTTAGAATAGGAAGCATTTATTTTTCACCGAGTCGAATTCAAGCAGTTTTAGAATTTGTTGATTAAGAAATAAACAGATTTATAAAAGATATCTCTGATACCATCTTTATTAATAAGGTGAGTAGTTTTCTACCTTCAAGTTGTTTTTTTAAATGTGTGTTGGCAAAAGTCTAAATATGAAAAAAAGCGTATAACTGCATTATTCTTTATCCAAGTTTTTAAAGTTATTTAGGAAGTTATTCACTCCATGTCTCCAAAAATGCTTTTAATTTGAATAATGCGACTAAAGAAATATTTTTAAGTAATATTTTAAAATATCATATTCTTCATTTTCGAGTGTTAAATTCTTATAGTTATTTAAATTAGTGAAATTTTGTAATGTTTAAACGAAGCAAATATTTATTAAAAGATTGTTTAAGTTTTCCTTACAGCATCTTTCCAATATGTAATGTTATAATATTTAACATTTTTAATATTAATATTCATACTATTTTTGATAACTATATGATTTCCAGAATGTATTGAATTCCCAAAATAAATTGCAACTTTGTTTACAAACAGCAAAAAAAGAAAAATTGCAATGGAATCAATTTGACTCCATGTCTCCGTTCACGTGAGGAAATTCCTGTCTCCATTTACTGGTTAAAAATGTAACAATAAGAAAAAATTTTTTCATTTGATAACGAATTGCGTTAATTAAGTTAAGGGAATAGAATATAAAATCCACTGAGCATACATCAAGTCTTACTTTAATTGACCTTCATACATGAAATATGTTTTAAAAAATTAAACATGATTATGAATTAACATGAATTAGGTCAAACAAGTACATATTAGTTATTTTTAGTTCTATTTTTTAAAAAGAATTACATATCTTATAATTATTAAATATTTCGAATTTCCATAACAATACAGAAATCAGTAGAATTATTATAAATGTTTCAATAAAGAACCCAAAACACGAAAAACATATTTAAATAGCTTTACTTTAGTACTCCGCCATACATAAAATGTAAGAAACGTAAACTAGTTTTTGACAAGCTCTAAAATCTTTAAAAAGGTATACTTTATAACAAAAAAATTAAAATTTCTATAAAAATGTTAATTTGTAGAATTATTATAAATATACCAATGAATCTAACATAATGAAATAGTTATATTTTAATTCCTCTCACACATTAATTGTATTAGATACATACTAGTTTGTAACTCTAAACTATGAAATTTACCACTATTTAACTATCAAAATTTTAAATTTTTCATATAAATACGGAAAAAATAGAATTATCATACAGTTTTCATTAAAGTATAGATCGTAGTACAAATATTGTCATAAAAATGATAATAACCATTTCTCTGTTCAATACCTTATTTTTAGTACGTAAATAATAATAATAAAATGGCAATTTTATTTGAGAGTTGAGACTTTAAAAACCACTTTTTATTTCCATAATCCATTTTCAGGAAATTTTAGATATTGAATTTTTAACCATTTTATACATGGGTTGACAATTCTAAAATGAAATATTTTATTACATCGATGAATTTCAAAATGCCAAATAAATCTAAAACATTCTAGAATTATAGCCACTTTCTCAGTCTATTTTATGGAATTTTTTATTTATTTACGTAAGCATTTAGATTTTCATTTGATGGAAAAAATTGTTAGGCTTATGATATGAAATTTATTTCTTATTTTTTTATCTAGAAAAGGCAGATTTGAATGTGAATACTATACAATGTATTTTCGTTAAAATACTTTTTTTAAAGAATAGAAGTTTCGGCTCTAACAAGATTAGCATTCAGTGCAAAATCAAAATCTCAATTGATGCCCATTATTTTCAAAAAACAAAAGGAATACAGCTTCACACCTGTAAAATACAGATCTGTTTAACTAATGATTTATTTCACTCATGCATGCGTTTGTAGAAAATCCCAAAACTTTTGACGCCTCTTTCTCTTTTTATTTCTTTATAAGAGATTCGCATCAAGATTTATAGTAAATAAAATTGAGTCTTTCCCTCGGCAGGCAAATAGATGTTTAAATCTAAAAGAAATCAAAGATTGTCTGTTTGGAAAATATTTCTTCGAAGTAAGAATTCGAGAAAATCTGAAAGTTGTTTTTATTCGGCTGAACGTAAGCCGTATTATTTCGTCTATTTCTTAAATTAGATCTAAACTATCTATATATTAAAAGTTCTTTTTTTATGAAATATAATATCTTTGATAAAAACTGATTAAATTTTATTTAAAGGCCGAAATCTTTTCCAATTGTAGACCTAAATTGGACTTTTTTCAAACCATCTTTAAGAGTTTTGCATTTTATCTGTATCACTAATAAAATTGTCGTAGGGTTTGTCTATATGTAATTTTGAGCTTGTATTGTTTGATACTGGCGTAATCTAAAAGAAAAATAACTTGGAAATATAGAAGTCAGTAAATTAATATCAGCCTTTAAGAAATATAGAATTAATACTAAATTTTAATTAATTAAAATTTAGCAACATTTGAAGGCTTCCTTGCAATGAATACTGAAATTTAGTTTGTACAAAAATTACTTTTACATCAAGCTAATATTTTAAAAAAGTACATTTGTAATGTATTCAGCTATTTTTCGAGCGCTTTGAAAAAATTTCAAATTTTTTCAGTATTTTCAGAATTGAAATAAAAAAATTATCGTATTAATTACTTGGACAAGAACACAATTTACTTGGGAAATAAAAAGTGAATTTATAGTATCAGGAAAAAGAATACTTCTTTTAAAATAGATTATTTTTATAGCACTCTGTAATCATGCTAAGTTTTTAAAATGCATCCTGCTGTCTTCTTATCAGGCTCAATTATCTGTTTGTTATGATAACCAGAAAATATTCAAATATCACGAATTTATACCATGAATAAAATACCATGCATAGAATATAATCGTACATTCATTATTGCAATTTTTAAGATGGGATCCTGAGCATCGTACCCTGCCTGAAAGATTTAATTAAATAATTTAATAATAATGGTGAAAAATATTTATCACATCATGTTAAATCGTGTTCACTCAAATAGTTTTAATCAAAATAATGTTAAATCGTATTCATACAAATAGTTTTAATCAAAATAATGTTAAATTGCATTCACTTAAATTAATATTCATCACATATTGTTAAATCATTTTCACTTAAATGAAATGTATCACATAGTATTAAATCGTATTCATTTAAATAATAACTATCACATACTGCTAAATCGTATTTACATCAATAGTATTTATCTCATAGTGTTAAATCATATTCATATATACACTGAAGTGACAAAAGTCATGTGATAGCAATATGCAAATATACAGATGGCAGTAGTATCGCAGCGAAAAAGTATAAATGCGCAGTTCATTTTCCAAAGCTTTCATTTGTGTTCAAGTTATTCATGTGAACAGGTTTTTCGTGATTTATGGCGGCACGACGAGAATTAACAGACTTTGAACGTGGAATGTTAGTTGGAGCTAGACGCATGGGTCATTCCATTGCGGATATCGTAAGTGAATTCAACAATCCGAGATCCACAGTATCAAGAGTGTGCCGAGAGTATGAAATTTCAGGCATTCCATCCCATCATGGACAGCGCAGTGGGCGACCACCTGCACTTAACAACCGAGACCACCGACGTCTGTGTAGAATGATAAATGTTAATAGACACGCAACACTTCGTCAAATAACTGCAGGAATCAATGTAAGACGTACGAGGGACATGTCCGATAGGACTGTGCGGCAAAATTTGTCTTCCTTGGGCTATGACAGCAAAAGACCGACTCGAGTGCCTTTACTGACAGCACGACATCGCCTGCAGCGACTCTCCTGGGCTCGTGAGCATATCGACTGGTTCCTAGACCAGTGGAAAACCATGGCGTGGTCAGATGAGTCTCGATTTCAGTTGCTACGAGCTGATGGTAGAGTTCGAGTGTGGTGCAGACCCCACGAAGCTATGGACCTAAACTGTCAGCAAGGCACTTTTCAAGCTGGTTGTGGCTCATAATGGTGTGGGCTGTTTTCACATGGCATGGATTCGGTCCTCCGGTGCAATTGAACCGATCATTGACTGGAAATGGTTATGTTCAGCTGCTTGCAGATCACTTGCAGCCATTCATGGACTTCACGTACTCCCACAACGATGGGATTTTTATGGATGACAATGCGCCATGTCACCGGGCCAGAACTGTTCGCGATTGGTTTGAAGAACATTCTGGACAATTCCAGCGCATGATCTGGCCACCTACATCGCCAGATATGAATCCCATCGAGTATTTATGGGACATCATTGAAAAGTCCATTCGTGCCCAAACTCCTGCACCATCCAATCCACACTTTCACAATTATGGACGTCTATATAGACAGCATGACTCAATATTTCTGCAGAGGACTTCCAACGACTTGTGGACTCCATGACACGTCGAGTTGTTGCACTTCGCCGGGCAAAAGGAGGACCGACACGATATTAACAGTCATCCCATGACTTTTGTCACTTCAGTGTATAACCATATAGTGTTATATAATATAGTATATATATTGTATAGTATATATATAGTTATATATATATATCATATAGTGTTAAATCGTATTTGCAACAATAGTATTTAGCATTTATTGATATCTATAATTCTATCATAAGCACAAATTATGTGATAGGATAATAGATATCAAAAATTTTGCTATTATCTAGAATTTATTAGATAAGATGTAATAATGTAAGTAATGTATGTAATGTTAATTAATGTGTCATAATAAATAATTTATATAAAACAGTCTAAGGAGCTCTGCATAAAATTTAGTATTGTTTAAGTTAATTGCTCTTTTAAATTGTGTAATAAAAATAAAATATTGTGGTGGAATGTAGATTATTATGATTTGTGCAGAAAGCAACGGGACATATGTTTTGAGAAACATTTCTTTAATAACTACATTCACACACTGAACAAACACAAAGGCAAGACAAGACAAGACATTCCCGTTCGCAGCTTAGCATTAGAGTATCACATCTCATTCTAAGTATACTTGCAAAGTGCAATGCATTATGGGATGGCCTGAGGAGCAGACTAATCAGTCAACGCCATCTAGTATCCAAAAGAGAAGAGAAGAGAAGAATTCTGTAACTGCTACATCCTCCCCCTATACTGACTAAGACCGTCTCGACGAGGTGGTGATATTTTGGATAATGGTGTGGGATTTGCTTTAATTGCGAAAATTATGAAAATTATTAAATGAGATTTCAACCCATTGAATATTAAATACATCTTTTATTGAAAATAAAGAATAATCCATATTTAGATCCTTGTTCATTCCTAACTCGAATAGACATACATTCATGCGCGGTGTACTGGCATAGGAGTACGGTGTCTTCCCCGTGATCTGGGCTTCCCGATTTGTTGCTCTTTTTCTATGTCCTATCTGTGAGTTGTGTGAATAGGGGTTAAACACACAAGGTTGCACAACCCCTGTAAATAGATGCTGTGCAAGCGAAAGTGTAGCATGTAGTTACTAAGTCGTACTCATGGTCCTAATTGGCACTACTGAGAAAACAACGATTCATTTCTGCTTAAATTGCTGACAGATAACCATCAGTGGTTTTATAGTCATAAAAAACAACAGCAACATTTCACTTACATGACCTATTCAGAATAAAAAACAGGTAGAATGATATTTGAACTTTCAACAAATATTATTTCACATTCACATTATTAGTTTAATGCAATTTCAGTTCAAGTAAATTTCTTTTTCTTAAAAAGAATGCATGGAGTTACACAAAATACTTAATGAAATTAATCACTTATAGAACTATATTTAACTATATAAAAATTATTTAATCCCGCATATGTTAATCAATGCCTATATTATCAGAAAATTTTAGATTTATCCCCGCATGATCACCTCCATTTCGGAAACACTTTCTTAAAAATTTTCTATACTTATAATAAAGCTCAATGTTTGTGTGTGTGTTGGCGCTCTACAGGCCAGACCGTTGGACCTACAGTTACCAAATTTGGTACATGTGTACCTTGAAGGTTGGGAATGTGCACCTTAGAGCCCTTTTTTCGAATATTTAATTAGAATTTGAATTAATTAAAATTTAAGCGAAATTTCGACGTTTTTCCGCTATAACTTCCGAAAATATTATCGCACAAACATGATTTTAACATCAATATAAAGATTAAAAAAATTAGCTTTCTAATGGTATCAGTGTTTTAATGTATAACTTAAGCGTCTATTTTTAACGAATTTTTAAAGAAATATTTTAATCATTTTTTTTTTGAGCACGTGACTGGATAAAATAAAAGAAAACAATGACGGAAGTTCAAATAAAAACAAAACTTTCATCGTAAATCGTCTAAAGAAATGATACTTTTAGCACGTGACTGGATAAAATAAAAGAAACATACAATGTGATATTTTCTACAAAAATAAATGCAAAGCAGAGGTTTCTATAATCTTTTGCAATATTTAAATCATTTATTCAACAAATCTTCTTTATTTATGGTAAACATGATTGAATTTAGACAGGATATGCATTAAACTCCCGACTATGGCATATTATGTAATCGTTTGCAATATCTGTATCATTAATTCCATATTTTTTTTTTCCATTAAAAAATGTGATAGTTTCTAAAAAAATAAATGCAAAGCCAAGTTTTCTATAATCGTTTGCAACATCTAAATCATTTATTCAATATTTTTTTTCCTTTTTCGCTTTTTTTATAAAAAAAAACATATTTAATATTTTGGCAACACCACGGAAAAAAACATTTTTAATTTCTGGCCAACCAATGCCCGGCATTACTTCAAGGCTAGTGAATATGTGATTCAATTGAAATTTTTAGAACGCATAACTCATGGCGAACCAGCTGGTCGCCAAAGGCGGCTAGTATTTAATAAAACAGCAAATATTAAGCAAGGAAATATGTGATTTTCCCTATCTTGCAATAATGATAAATATATAAGTAAATATAAACTGATGTCATGGGGTTTTTTAGAGATTTGCAACCTTAAATAAAATATACTGCACGACATTGAAATCTGCATTAATTTATTGATCGAAACAACAAAAAATGCATTAAAATTAACAAAAGTGAGAAATATAACTTAAAAAAATCCGTAAAATAAAATAATTCTCTGCTGTCTTAACCCCTTTTAATTCCGAGAAAAATATAAATGGAGAAAAATTGCTTTTCGCTGATTCTTTCCAAAATAAGTAATGATTTGTCTAAAAAACACACATAAAAAATTAACCTCAATCCACAAGTCGTTTTTCAGATTCCTTGAGAATGGCTTCGAAACAGCAACAAAAACGGAGCACTAAATTAGTTTTATTTTAAAACAAAGTATAAGAAAAAGATAAAGAATCTGGGTGTTCTTTTTTGCTTTTTTCATTTCCTTTCCATTGATAATAACGTCATTTATAAAATCTCTATTACTTTCAATTTTTCCTTTTGTTTAATTTCTGAAATGGCAAGCAGAAAATTCCATTTAAGGCTGTTAAATGTTTTTCCCTTTAATCAGTCCATGACTCCATTGTTATATTCTTCACTTTTTTTTCTGTTTCTGATAGAATATGAGATTTGTGGGTTAGATTATTATTATCCTCCTTTCTTTGAGTTTTCAATTATATTCCTTGTAAAAGTTGTTTATTTTTCTGTATCTTTCAAGTACAACAAAAATGAATAAAAAAATAATATGTTTATATTACCATATATTTTTTAATAAACAATCCAAAAGTAAGATTAATTCGTGTGTACACTTAAAAAAATCTGGATTACCAGTTTATCAAGATTTGTTTGTTTGGTTATGATTTCTCTGGCCAATTTCTTCTGTGATTTATAACGCATATACTTCAATATGAATACCTACAGGACATATATCTATAGGATATGTCAAACGTACTTTGAATGCCTATTTAGCCCAAAAATTAACAGCATTATTTATATTCATCTCAGATTGGCTAACAGTATTCGCAGCCATTTAAGCAGAAAAGGAACACATTTTATGAAATATCTGACTAGGCAAACTTTTTTTTTTCACTCTTGAGTGTTGGAAGTCATGATGCAGAAAATTCAAACACTACAACTGTAATAATCTTTTAGAAAGCCAACCACTTACTGTTTTCATATAATTTCAAATCTTATTCTTATGAGACCACAGAATTTTTTTAAAAAAATTCGAAAAATAAAAATGTCGTTTCATATTTCTTCTCGATCTTCACTTAGAGAAACCGAAAATGCTAACATTTCCAAGATGCCGAAGATCACAGTACTAATTTTGATGCCCTAATTGAATGATTTGTTTGGCCCATGACTGACCTACCATATTTGGATATTGGTTGCTTCTAGGCAACTTTTCAACATCTGTCACAGCATATCAGTCCCACGTGAAGAAAGTCCACGTATTTCTAACGTCCCAAATGCGGACAGTGGCCGTCTGTATTTCAGAAATATAAAAAAAGTGCGATACTGCAGTCTAACATTTAACGAGGCCTTAAAACGCATGTTACCATGAATGTCAATGCAGGTACTAGAAATGCTGACATTCTCAAGTCAATATCGACATACTTACTGATTACCTTTAAATTTCCATTTATATCAACAATTTATGACAGTCAACCAGTACTGATGTTAGATTGATGAATAGAAAAAAATGTCATACTTCATACTTTAATGCCGTACTTCATTTCCAAAATATATTCGCATCTGTTTTATAATTTTCGAAAGCTTGCATATCGGCATTCGCAAATAAACAGAATTTAAAACAAATATTATATTCAAAACATCAAAAAAGTAACACCAGTAATAATCTTGCAAAGTATTATGTAGTGAATGATATAATTTTTTAATTGAAATGATGCTCCGAAAACTATGACACTCGGCAGTAAAGTTCCTTGATTTTATAATTGCTTTTAGTTATATTACACTTCTTCCAATAACAGATAACGCAGGCTTGTCTATTACCTCCTGATTAAGCTGAAGATTCTTCTCTCAATGATATTTCCTGAGAAGAAATCTCGTACATAGAAAGTAACTTTTCTTTACAAATTACGAATTTATTACCGGTATGAAACTACTTGAAGATACATTTTTGACTGCTAATTTATAAAAGTTAGTTTCTTCTATTCCTAGTTCCTTCTACTTTTCGAACATGTCTAATACCATTGTCAGCATTAAATACTTTTATCGACGATATAAATTTCTTCCATTCTCAAGCATATTTATACAATTTTATATATACTAATATACATTGATGATATACAATTTCCGGACGAATTTGGGACTTGTGCATCACCTCTTTCGGCAGAATGAATTCCTTTACACTCGTTTATTTTCAACCAGAGTTCTGTACTTGTCAATGTACACCAGAGTGGCGGTCAGAATATAATAAATTAGTTTTTCAAGGCAACATATATGGGGGCGAGGATGACCTGGCATACACAGATAATTTGCTAGTAATTGCACATTCAGTCGGAAAAAAATAGTTGTGTCTGGAGTATCTCTACTAGGCCCTACCTATATCAGGGGATTAAGTAACAGAAAATGACAAATCAGATTAAGTACACAGTACGAATTTAAAGAAAGGAAAATCTGAAATACCCCTCAATATATTGATTGAAATATAGTAACGTGAATTCGGATAGAGGTATTTTGTGAATTGCAATCGCGACAGATTATTGCATTTGATGTAATAACAAATCAGATTAAATACACAGCACAAATTTAAAGAAATGTGAATCTGTGATGAACTTCAATATATTAATTGCAATATAGTTACATGAATTTAAATTGAGTGAAATTGTAAATTGCAATCCAGCTGATTATTGCACGTGAAATGTGTATTACTTCAACACAACCTCAATCAAAAGTATCATAAGATACAGATAACCCAATACACAAAAGATATAAAATATCTTTAACGATTCAGTGTTCTGAATTTATAATCAGATCATAATACATGCAACCTCTGTTAATAGCAATGCACCCGAATATTCTCTCCCCCCCCTTCTTTGTATAAGGAACTGAATACACAAGACACGTACTTTGTTCATTAGAGAATCGCACTGAATGAGGAAAGAGCTGAATACATTTTCATGGACAAATGCTTTCAATAGTATTCAACCAGGCAGAATTCCCTTTTGTACATCAACACCTTAAGAATACGATATGTCATTGCAATTTTCTACATTTCTCTTGCACATTAAAGGGGAACTAAGGCGTTTCAATATTTGGGGTTCTAAAGCTCCTGGTCCCTTTGGAATAAGATAATACAATTGATTGTAAATGTTGTAAAAATTTTAAAAATAAGGCATTCCTGGCAAGAAACCGATGTCAAAAACATTGATATAAATTCAGTAAATTCAGTAACATTGATATAAATTCATAAAAATGTAAACAATATTGTTTACATTTTTATATGCTGTGTATCTGTAGGAGTCGCATAGTAGAATAAAATATTGTAATAAATATTTCAGAGTGCATATAAATTTAGATTTTTAAAGAAAAGTTATGACTTTGTTCATTTTATATTAAATTTGTAACACGTTTCCTTTTTTATTAAAAATCATCTTTTGTTTACTTGAATATGTCTACAATATTTAGAAATATTCTTTAAACTTCATAGAAACTTCAAGAACTTTACAGGATTTCGGATTATTAACGGAATATTAGAGTAACGAACATTTATACACGAATCTTATCAAATATTCGCTTAGTGATATAAGTGATTAAAGTTTATTTAGGAAAAAAAAATTCACTCTACCATAACTCTGAATAATACAAAATCATATCTGAATAATAAATGTTATTAAATATTGCCTGTTTTCTTGTAGACAATTTCTAATTTCTAAATGTTCCCAATCTGTTTCTTTTAAGATTATGCTCACAAAGTGCAATGCATTAAATTTCAAACAGACGATGCTTCCATGATAGATTTCAAAAAACGTTTAAAATAATGCAAAACATATTTAAGAAACTATTAAATGAGAAATGTTAAGTGCAAGGGAATCAAGAACTACTCTTCATATGTCATTTGATGTTATGGCATATCACCTAAGATCAAGATGGCATATCAAAAGAGTGGTTTCTAACAATAGTGAAATTTTTTTTATTGAAGCATTTTTTTAAAGTTTATTCGTAAATTTCTCCTTCAAACAATCATTTTCCTGATTGCAATGTTTTAGATCAATATTGTAGAAATGGGGCATCATTTCCAGTTTTATCTCCACTTTTGTTACTCCATTCTTTTACTGACATTATTCATTGGAAAATGATGTAAATGTATAGCAGTATTTATAAATGATGCTCCATCTGTATTTATTCGCGTTTTGTTATTGTGTATGAGTGCGCGTGTTGTTGAAAATTTAATATAATTTCTACTTTTAACTTATCTATTTAAGTGTACTATTGTTTTGAACCAGTATTTTCCCTTTTGCAGTGACTGCCATAAAATTTTATGTAAATTCCCTTCTGCGAAAGGTGATAGTTGGTTTTCAGATATTGCTAGCTGGTACCCGGCTCGCTGCTGCCGTAGAAGAAATAATTTTGGAAATATAGTTTGAAAGTTAAAATAACTGCCTTGTGTAATTAGGAGTAGTAAAAAGAATAATATTTATTTTCGAATCGGAAATGAATACATTAATTGAAATTGGGTGATATATGTAAAATGGGAAGCATAAATAATAGTAATTCTATTTTTTAAATTTATTATTATTCAATATTTTTGGGTTGGCCATATTTATTTATTTTTTGTTTTGCTTTTCCATCTTCAGTGGAAACAAATAAGTGCAAGTAATAAGTATTCAAAGTTTCATCGCAATCGGATGAGTGGTACACCAGTGCATAAGAAACATAAGACAAATATTCCTTTTTATTTATGTAGATGTAAAGAGTGATGTTGGACTGTAGTTAGAAACACCAATCTCAATTATTAATTTACATTTATCGCCAATATCTACAGAAGTGACATAAAATAAGATTTCCGATAGCAAATTCCGTGCATTAACAAAATGAGTGCAAATCTATTCTTCATTTCGTACAAAGGCGACATCATTAAAATGTATTCATCATGTGTGTAAATATATTCATCTTGTGAAGGAATTGGTAGTTTTTATTCGAAATTAAATGCAGACTTCAAGTTGACAAGTTCCTTAATAAATAAAATAATGCATTCATGAAAATATATCCATCATTTGCTGAAGGAGTTTGCAGTTATCCATAGAGATAAGATACAGGTTTCAAGTGACAAAGTTTCTTTGTAAAAAAAATAATGTATTTATAATTTTGTGAAGGAATTTACAGTTTTTAATTAAGATTAGACGTAGGTTTCAAGCAGACAGTAAATAAAACAAAGTATTCATCAGTTCATGAACGAATTTGCACTTTTTCATAGATATAAGATGAATGTTTCAAGTGGGCAAGTTTTCTTAATGAATAAAATAATAGTTAATTAAGTTTATATAATAGCATTCTAAGAAATTTAAAATTTTAAACAGTTTCGGAAAAGTAAATCCATTGTATTCCGAGCGAAATTACTTTCATGAAAAATTAAAAGATCACAATTTTCATACCCAAGTCTCAGTTTTCGCATTTGTACGTGAATCGATTGAATGATTTAAGCTAATTTAGGAAAGATAAGCCTGTAGTTATAATTTTATTAGGGATGATAAAATATACATATTAAACATGCTATTACTTTAACTGTTTAGATACCAGTCAAGGTTAATTTTGAACCCCTGTTTGAACCATTTTTTTTTCTCAGAATTTAACGCGACTTGAGTTTACAAATGTTATACAGTTTTCTTTATTTATTATTATTAAGTGAAGGAATGGATGACCAAACATGTACATTTGTTCTAGAACTTATCTCTACTAAAACTCTATTCACGCATATTTTACAAAACTTATCTCTATTAAAAACTGCAAATTCTTTCACGAGAGAAGTTTCCTAATTTTCCCTACGAGAATCATCTCAATACTCGATGCCTCTATACTATCATTATTGGGTTAAAATAATGGACACAGACTCTTAACTTGCTTCTTGGTAATGCCAACAGAGCACGCGATAGTAGTATTTAACCAAGCACAATCACCATACTTATCATCACTAGTTTTAGAAAACTGTTCTGTTCCATTTTTTCCTGTCATAGGCAAGTTTCTTCGACCTCATTAAAAAATATTTTCCAGTTATTTCCATGAATGATTCTTTATCTCAAAATATTTAGATAATAGAAGATGGAAAATTGCAAAAGCAAACATTAACTTTCTGATTCTTAAATGATATGCCCGTTTCACACTGCATTTCACAAATACCTCAAGATTTAAATATTGAAATAGCAGATTTTCAATCTTTTTTTTTGCATCTCAAACCTCTTTCATACCATTTGTAAACAGGTCACGTAAAAGGAATATTTATTTTGGTCTTTTCATGAAACGTTAGATCTGACCTAATTAAAACAATATCCCATTTCAATTTAATGATGCGGTGGTATATATTTAGGGTAAAATATGTGATGGTGCATATTTGGTTTAAATATCATGCATCACTGCATATTATGTAAGCGAAATTTATATAAATCCACCTTCTCTAATGAGTAGTAAAATTTAGAAAGATGCGTATTTCGTACAGATCATTTAGGAAAAAATTAAAAAAGAATTCACAATTTAGACACTGTAAATAGACTACTCTGAAGCGTGTATTTAATAAAATAGTAAAATTATTACAAGTGAAACAAAAGAATAATTATTAATCTTATATCATGCTTCGTAAAACTGGGAACTAGAAAAATTTCAAATGTTCGATGGGGATGTAATTGAAAATCATATGAATATAGTAAGATAAAAACCATAAAATGTCTATAAATTTAAATAAAAATAAGATAAAATGTTTTTTAAGTATATTATCACATGAGAGAGAAAAGAAAAATTATAATCTAAAATTTATTAAACTGGAAAGTGAATCCCTTAGAATACAAATAAATCTCTTTTCTTTGCTTTTTTCTTACAAAATACATATTTTTATGCATACTGTATTATAAAATAAGCTGAAAGAAGAAATATAGTTTTATGCAAAATTTATATCTTATTTTTTAAATCAATATTCACTTCTTTTCCAATTTTATTCTGAAATCTCTTTCAGATATATTTACTAAATCATATAAATTGTTTTTGAGTGATTTAAAAATATATTAAATGACTAAAGTTTCTCATTGAATTTTTACACTTTAATATTGTAGCTTGACTCTCTCTGCCACACACACAAATATATATATATATATATATATATATATATAAAATTAACAATATAAGAGAAAACGAAACTAATTACGAAAACTGAACCAAAAACTATTTCGGATTCGAAAAAGACTAAATATAAATGTTAGTATGATAGAACACTTAATAAAGAATCTGGTCTGAGGACTTTCTCAAGGATCACCCTCAGACAGGGATTCAAACCAGGGATTTTTTCTGTGAAGAGTCTGACTTTCGTCAAGAAATTGACCCCTTGTGACCCGCAAATCCCAGAATATTGAGGTTTTGGAGATAAATTAGTATCACACAAGAAAAGACATCAAATTTGAACAAAGTCACAGAAACCAAAAAAACATGAAACAATAAAATCAAATTTGTCAATACAAGAATGTATAGAGACTACTAACTAAATTAAAATCTTAAATATCACATATTTTAAAATAGACATTATAAAATAAGTCAAACTGAAATCCAATAAATCTCACAGTAAACCTGACAATCAAAAGAATAAAATCAAATAAGAAGGTAGAAAAAACACTCACAAAGCTGAAAATTGACCTTTAAATACTAGCTGAGAACGAAAGCGAACATAATAAAAAGTGTAATACTTTTGAGTGTAATACTTTACCATCTTTTGAGAAAAACTAGTTATTTAGTTAGAATTTATATAATTGTTTTTTAATTAATGATTCGATATTGCAAAGGTTTTTTGGAAATTCATTAGTATTTAAGTTTTTAAGTAGATTATTAGTTGCTGTAATGTAAGAAATCTTATTGTTATAATTTTTTTAATTCAGTTAAATTATGAAAATATTAGGTTTTTGAAAATTTTAGAGTTTAAATTTGAATGGTAATTACTAAGTTTTATTGTTTTAAAGTTAAAATCATCCCTTTTATCGTAAATGCCTATTAAAGTTTTTTCATTAGATATTTCTATATTTAAATCAAGATAGTTAGCTTTATTTTGATCTTGATTTGTTTTAGTTAAAACTAAATCTTTTGGGTAACAATTAAAAATCTACATTAGGATTATCTACATTTATTAGAAGTAAATCATCTATATATCTCCAACCTTTAATTGAGTTGAGTTTCATTAGGTTTTGTTCATAGTGATGTAAGAAGATGTTAGCTAACGTACTAAAAAAAGCTGTTCCCATTGGAATTCCCTTTACTTGTTTATAGAAGTTAATACCATTAAAAACGTAATTTTCTTTGATGTTAAATTTACATAATTCTAGCCAATTATTTTTTGTGATAATATATTTATCTAAATATTCTTCGTATATTAAGATGCAAACATCCATTAATTTTTCGTGAGGAAGGTTAGTGTATAAATTTTCAAAATCGAGGGAGTTAATTTTTTTAATATTGTTATTCTTTAGAAAGTCTAAAATATCTTTGTTACTATTAATTATAAAATTATCTTCATCTTTAATTCCATTCAAGATAGTTTTCAAGTATTTAAAATAAGGTTTTCCTATGTAGTAATTATAACTACATGTGCTACAAGTTACAAATCTAAATTTTATTGGGTTTTTATGAAATTTAACAGTTGGGAATAAATAAGGATAATTTAAGGAGCAAGTTTTAATTTTGGTTTTTTTAGAGAATGCT
>JAPMOQ010000159.1:1176639-1228353 GCA_026543055.1 Argiope trifasciata | reverse complement strand
CCCCCTATATTATATATATATATATATATATATATATATATATATATTAGGTTGGTGCGTATGAAATGTCGGATTCTTAAGTGATTGTATAAAACTGCATATCTTTCTTCAAAAGCTGTTTATTCAATCAAAGTATGCTCCATTCGCTTCAATACACTTCTCCCAACGAGATTTTAAAGCGTAGATGCCTGTCTTAAAAAAATTTTGGTCTTTAGAATTAATAAACTCTGATATCGAGTTTTTTAGACTGTTTTCATTTTCATAGTGTTTGCCCCTTAAAAACAGCTCTAAATGCTTGAAAAAATGGAAATCGGTCGGCGAGAGATCCGATGAATAGGGTGGATGCTGCAAAACTTCATATTCCAGTTCGTTCCAGCTTATTTCGCTCTGTCAGTGCGTGCGGTACCCACTTGTCCATCTTCTTAACCTTGCCAATCTCAGAAAGGTGTCTCAATATCGTTGTATGGTCAACTTTCATCCTGATAGCAAGTTCCCTCGTGGATACGGCTGGATCCACTTCCACTAGAGCCTTCAGGTCATCATTCTTCACAGACGTTTTGGGTCTTCCGCGCGGCTCATTTTGCAGTGAAAAATCGCCAGTCCGAAATTTTTCGAACCAACGCTGCACTTTCCGATCGTTAATCGTATTCTCCCCAAACGCTTGGTTTATGTTGCGTGCAGCTTTTGCAGCACTATTACCAAGTTTGTACTCATATAAGAAAATGACGCGAATGTCGGCAGAATTCGTATCGGCAATAAACTCAAAAGAAATAACAAAAGGGAAGACCTTCGAGAAAACCTATTTTGCTGAAATGAGTCTCTGGCAATGGACAATACGACTATGAATGAGGTTATGCCAAAGACAAAAGTATAACGAAAACAAGGAGACAAACGTCCGCATGTAAAGAGAATCCCACATTTCATACGCACCAACCTAATATATAGTTGCTTCGGAACTTCTTAGTTGTTGATAATAAATGCTGATACTGATAGCAATCGTATTTATTTTTCTCGTTCCTAGTTTATAAACATAAAAAACGATCACATTGTATTGAATCAGACATAATGAATTCACATTGTAATAGGATAACATAAATGATTTTTCTCATTTGGTTTGATTTTGTTATTTTATTTTAAAGAATTTTCAAAAAAGAAAAAGCGCCGCATAGTCAATAGCATGGCTCTTGTGCCAATAAAATCCAAAAAGTCCAAATCAAACAAGAAAAAAATTTAATAACTGTCAAATGTATTGAAAATTGTAAGAACGAACTATTTTTAACCGCAATACATTTTCATCTAATTATATATATTGAATTCAGAAAGTTTTATTTAGGGGTTTACCTTCTAAGATACAATATTTTAAGTAGGAATTTTTATTTAACAAATAAATTTAACATTTAGTAAAGTGTTTCTAAAGTTTCAATTTCTTTTATGGTATTCCTTTATTTTAGTTTTGAAGCAATTTAAAAGCAATGAAATGAAATTTTTTAGGTTTTTATAAAGATTTGTTTTCTAATTTTTCACTCAGAGTAAACATAGATCAAATATATGGCCTAATTTCATTTTCTGATAACATTATTTGGCATTATAGGCATTTTATTCATCCGAATAATTTATCCATTTAGACGCGAAATAAAAGAGATAGTTGGACTGTAGAACGACAATCTTTTTGAATTTATCGTCTGGAAAAAAAAGGTTAGAACATGTGTCATACTTTTTTCGTGTTGTATCAAAACCTTTTTATAGAATAAAGGATTCGGTACTAACAAGATTAGCTTTCAGTAAAACATCAGACTCTCAACTGAAGACTATTATTTGCTGGAAATATCAGGAACTTACTTGTACTACTTGAAAAGCGCAAACCTGTTATCCTAATGATCACTCATGCATATACTTATAGTAAATCCTTAAATTTACCACTTCCATTTCTATTTTCCCTGAAAGGGATTTCGTGTAAAGCATCCAGATTTCTTACGAACAAAATTTAACTCTTTTCGGGTAGTACAAATAGATGGACCAATCAGAGAGAATTCTGCTTGTATAGTATGTTTTATGCAAGGTTTTCTTCAGAAACATTTTATGTTGGAAAGGAATCCGCATCAAAGTTATATATTTTCAACATATACAAAGTGCCTCAAAGACCTTGACCCCGACTTTTATTCTTAAATATTGATCATAGATAAATACTGTAAATTCGAAAGTTGCGCAACAAAGATGCAAAATGTTATGAAATGGATTAAAAGTTTCAAGGGATGAAACTTTATAAATATAAATTTTAAATTTTTATACGGTCCTCGTACAAAAAAAATTCACAGGGGGCAAAATGAGCGCCCTCCTCTAATAAGGACATGTACAAAATTTCAGATTTACCACAAAAAATCTCAAAGATATGAAACTTGGTAAATGCGGTCTTCAACCAGTTTTCGCTGCCTGTAAAGAATGCGCACAGATAAAAAATCATGTCAGATATCAGTGCTTTAGGGGTCGTACACAAATTGACAAAGAAAGTATTTATTGAATAAATAATAATTTTTCTATTTGTTGGTTCGAAAGCTTTAAAAATTTGTAGAAATAATAACTTAAAAGTAATATTACATAAAGGAAAGATTATTTAAAGAAAATATTACATATTCTTTTATAAGTCCATTAACTATGCTATTTTTAAGTTATATTCCGTAATTCGTGATATAAAGTTTTAAAGAATTGTTCAGGATTGTTTGTTTGTTTAAGGCTTTATGGCGCAAGAAACATATATGGTTATACTGCATCAAGCAAATGGTAAAATGAAAGCAGAGTATTAAAGACAATTGAAAATAAAATCTATGTTATCAACACAAAATTGTATGAAATATAAAACTTCAAAATTATGCAAGTGAAATTACAATATTAACAAAGGTGTTGTTAAATAAAGATGCAATACAAGGAAGCAATGTCCAATACAAAAGGGAAAAAGGGCTAAATGCAAGTATAAAAATGAATGGCTTTTAAAAAATTAAAAATATTTGGGGGAAATTTTTCACCAGCCAAGTCTGCAAAGTTGACGATGATGTATGAAAATAATATGTGCGTTCAGGGTTAAATTCAGGGAATTCAATCAAAATGTGTTTGGCACTAAAATCGATACGGCAGGTAGGACACACTGGTGTCCTCTCACCAAAAATGAGATGTCTATGAGTGTATCTAGTGTGATCTATACAGAAAGGAGTTAGTTGTATTTTTCAGGAAGCATATATTTTAAAATTTGTATTTAATACTAAAGATAGGAAGCATATTTTATTTCCTTAAGGTGCATTCCTGCGTCGCG
The DNA here is from genome assembly GCA_026543055.1 of Argiope trifasciata. NCBI lineage: Eukaryota > Metazoa > Arthropoda > Arachnida > Araneae > Araneidae > Argiope > Argiope trifasciata. The sequence goes on along the minus strand of JAPMOQ010000159.1, from coordinate 1,225,049 downwards.
TCATCTACCCTGAACTGTAAACATTTGCATTTTAATTTCTGATTGATTCTTCACCAAATTTGTTCAAATGTATCTTCGAGAGATTTTTTGATAAAATTCTGAAATTTAGTACATGGCCGTATTGATAAATGGGACACGTTTTACTCAATAGGAATTTTTTGTACAGGATCTGTTTAAAAGTGTAAATTTTGTAAGTTTCAAAATTTAATCCCTTGAAAATTGCACTAGATTTCTTAACATTCTGCACATTGTTTTACGTAACTTAGCTGTTCATAGAATAAATCTATGATCAATATTTAAAGAACTAAATCCTCGGTAAACGTTTTTGTGACACACAATACAGCGCTGCAATAAAGTCTTTGTTTGTTGGCTACCTTTGATACGATTTGATTTTTCAAGATGATTGTTTGATGATAGTTTTTAAAAACAATTCGGTAATTTGATGTCAATCACTTTATAATGATTTATCCATTATTCCTAACGCGGTTGAAGCACAAGTGCATGAAAATCGAACTCATATATTACAGCACAGTACATATATTAGTCACCTTCCCTTCGGAAAAACAGGCCAAAAGTAAGAAACCGGAAATTGAACTCCTCATAACTGAAAATTGAGTTATGAGAAATAGTAAATGCAATCTATGCATATGAGTTATGCACGTTAATATATGACGCACAGAAGTGCTGTTATTACACTGTTAGATGGTCATAGTAAAATGTACGCAAACCAGTTTTAACAACTTATTCAACTCTCCAGTAAATATGGAGCTGCAAAATATTATTAGAAATGCTCTAGAAGGAATGAATTGTATCATTAAAATCTCTAGATTGTTTAAGAAAAAAAGACAGAGTAGAATTTAAGAAATCGACGAGTATCAGAAAATAAATTCGACAAAAACATATGTTTTATTGTTTCCAGAGACCATAGAAATTGAATCAAATTTTCCAAAATTATCGTTCTAGAAAAAGAATTTTATATTATGAATAATAATATTATAAAAGAATATTATTTTTTAATATATTATAAAAGAATTTTATTTTATACTATGATAAATCTATAATTTGATTTAATATTTTTGGCTTATACTGCTTGAAAACAAGATTTAATGTAATGGGATGTATTGCTTGAAAACAAGATTTAATGTAAATTCAGATTCATCCATAATAACATTATTCAATCATGTGCTTTTACCAGGGTAGAAAGTAATGCTTAAACCAGACAGTCTCCTCAAAACTTCCTAACAAACTATTAAATAAACTTGTCAGACAACGCCTTGTATGGCACTGGCATACAATAAATAAGAAATAACAACCTGCGATAATTTAGAATTTTCGTTGAATATAGCGAGCTATCCTTGGCAACATTTAATGCGATTAATCATTGCTTTATCGTTAATGGTATTCGAAAATCAAATTTTTACTATATACACGTTTCTGAAAAAAGAATTAAACAAAATATTGACTCAAAATTACAATTGTAATTTCAAAATCCTATACAGAATTTGATACAAAAATGATGAGAGGAGTGAAAAAAAAGTTTACAAGCAGCAGTATTTGGTAACTAGAAATTGTGGAGGGGAATATTGTTAACTAGAGGGGAGACAGATGGCGCTAGTTATTTTAGGCTGGTCGTTCGAAGTGAGAGTGTTAATACTTAGACCCGTAACAACGACAGTAATGGTAAAACGTCTGGAAAAGTGGTCTCGCACAGAGGTGCGAGCTGTGATACGATTTCGATGGACCGAGAATGAGTCCCCATCAGACATTCACAGACAAATCGTTGAAGTGTATCGTTGAAGGGGGGAGTGAATAGACAACAACTGGCGAAATGGCGTCGTTCTTTCTAGGCGAGCAAAGAGATTGCTGAAAACACTTTGGTGGAAGGTCTGGTTATCCAATATACAGCCCCGATTTGGCTCCTAAGGATTGTTTTCTTTCACCTACCTTGAAAAAACACTTATTCGAAACAAAGTTCAACAAATGCTTCATACTGTAACCTTTTTGGGGGTCATTCCTTGCATAACAGACATAATAAATCTAATGTTTCTAAACTTGTACAAATTATAATTCTATGGAATTTGAAATTAAAACATATTTTGGTGGTTATAATATTAAAATTAACTAAAGATAAGATAATAGGAAAAGTTTGTTGTATAGTTGGTAAGACAAAGTCTGAAGTTTTAGCTATATTTTGAGTTGAATGTCTGTCGAGTCTGAAATTGAAAATTATTTCAGAAAAATGAGTCATATTATATTATTTCAATTGAAGTTACATTAATTGTAAATAAAAATGCAAAAGTAATCATTCCAAATAAATCTATTTTTAAAGTTAAAAGTAATCCACGATTTTTTTTTAAATTCTAAAATATTATCTTGATTGATTCTAATTTTTTATTCTCTAAATTAATAACAAAACAGATATGAATCGATCACCGAAAACTTTATGAAATACAAAAACTAGAAAGAAACCGACACGAAGAATATTTTAATAATAAAATACATAAAATACCATCAATTTTATTTTGCTTCATTTAATGTCTGAAGAACTAAATATTTTAAATGGAAAAAAAATATAAATCATTCAGTGTAAATTAAAATTAATGCTATAAAGCAAATATAATAGTCTCCATTATTTTTATATCTATCTGATCAATGATAAAAAATATTTTTAAAAACTGCCACACGTTAGAGAAGCAAATGTAACAAATAAAATTATTAAAACATATTGCTCTTACGAATAAATTCAATTACATTTTTTAAAAATATTTTTGCTTGAATAATTTGAAAAAAAAGAATAAAAGGCGAAAAAAAAAACCATTCTTCTGCTACTCATTCCAAGATAAGTCATGCTTTGTCTAAGAAACAAAAGAGAATAATGAACACCAACCCACAAGTCGTTTTTCAAGGTTTCTAAAGAATGGCGAAGAAATTGTAACAAAAACAAAGAAATAAATTAGTTTTTATTTAAAGGAACTTTGTTTTAACTAAAGTTACAATAAAAAGGGTGATAAAGAATCCAGATACGTTCTTTTGCTTGTTTTAAACGATACGTTGGTATGATAAGGTAAGATACTTTTACAAAATCTGTATCATTCAACTAAAAAAAAAGAAAAAAAATCTTTTTTTTCAGCATTAATTTCCACCACATCAAGCAGAAAATTCCTCTTTAGCCTGAGTGAGATTTTTTTCTTCTAAATTTTTCATCAAAGCCTACCTCGAATGTCATGTTTTTAAATATATTTTTTCAAATTCATTTGCTTCCTAATTTTTCAAAAGATATTATTTAAGTCTTCTTTATGTACCGATCAAGATTGTATCACCATTTTAATTTTCACTGCAATGAAAAAGAAAATCGATGTCCGAAGTATAAATATTCTGAATTCTATTACAAGCTTGAATCTTTACAGATTTAATCCTGCAATTATTAATTGATAGCAATAATATTATTAAAATAATGAAAACAACTGGGAATAAAAGTGGCATTCTTGAATGTGCTTCGTAAGCATTAAAATATAATAATAACAACCATTTTTTAATAAGTAGCAATGTATATATTCTGGTAATATGTTTTAGATTTATTGAAATTCTGTAATTATTGAATTTTTTATCAAAAGTATAAAATATTGGATCTCTCAGATTTTCAAAGAGTTCCAAGCGTAAGAGCTCGTCTAGTCAGAGCAAGTGAGACTAAAACATCCCAACTTTACTAGAGGTACGGTTTCTAACGCCATGACAGCATACTCACATCGTGGCAAAATAAGCTCTGCAAAACAAAATAGTGGAAGGAAAGAGACGCTCAGTGAAAGAGACCGATAGCTATTGAAGTGAATTGGTATGTTTAAAAAGCGATCAACTACAGGAAATGTGACCGCAGAGCTCAATATCCATCTGGATTCTCTATTGGAAAAGATTACAGTTAAAAGGTACCATCATAAACATAACATTTATGACAGAACAGCAAAATTCCATGCAACTTGACATAGATGTCAATGGTAAACACTGTCTACCGTGGTGTCACACTCACACAAATCTAGTCGATTGATAAGGGGAAGAAAGCTATATGGTCTTACGAATCGTGTTTCATTCTCAGAAGTGAAGCTCAGTGAAAGAGGCTGACGGGTACTAGAGTGAATTGTAATATCTAAAATTCTGACAACTACAGCAAAAGTGACCACAGAGTTCAATACCCATCTGGATCCACCAGTGCCAATTATTGCAGTTAGAATACACCTTCATAAACAGAACATATATGGCAGAGCAGCAATACCCAAGCCACATGACACATGTTAAAGGTAAACGTCTTTTAAAGTAATGTCACATACACGAAATCCTAGTTGATTGATAAGGGCTTCACATTTTTCCCTTCAAGACGGGTGCATGTTTGGAGGACCTTCATAAAAGTGTGTGATTTAGATTGTCCTCTTCAAACTCTCAAGCATGGAGGTGGGACAGTCATGATATGAGTAGCTATGTAGGGATTTTCTTCTGGATAAATCGTAACCCTGAAAGAAATTATCACTGGTGAGAAGTACAGATAAATCTAAATTGACCAAGCATCTATTCTATGATGCAAACTATGTATCCTGCAAAAGATGGTATTTTCCAGGATAATAATGTGATCCATGCAGTGACTCTTTTCCAATCACGGTTCGATGGACACGAGGATTAAATTAAGCATTTGCCTTGACCTGCACAAGTCAATCGATCTCAATATAATTGAACCGTTATGATCTAATTTTGAGCATTCAATCTGGAATCGATATCCTCCACTGGCATGTCTCCGAGAATTATCCCGATATCTCCAGAAAGATTGGTACAATATCGCTCTAAGCATTATTCATCACTTGTAATCTTTGTATTACATAACAAAGGTTATCCTACCCCATACTACTAAAGGATTCTTCTCCAAATATAAATATAATTTAAAACTAAATTATATAATAACTAATTATATATTCATATATAACTAATTAACTAAATTATATATAAATGATAACCATATAAAACTAAAATTATTCATAATCGGAATAGTCAATAACTAAAATAAATTTCGTTCATGCGTAACTTTTTAGAAAAAGATATATGTTATAGATCTCTACTACTACGTATATTGTTGCGTTGTGACTTATGAAACTTTAGACACTCTTAAGCCGAGTGAGAATCTCTTGTTTTTTCAGTAGCGCCAATTAAGCCAGGACATAACATGAAATAGTTAAATAACATAACAAATTCATGCATCACATTCGCCTTGCACTGTATTTGGTTACTTTTTACCGAGAGTACATTCATACACCTTGCAGATAGAAGATCAATCAAGTTCGAAACGGGACGTCCAGAACATGGAGAAGACACGCTACCTCTATGCCAAGATGCCATCATTGCTACACATGGTGCAGTTGAAAGTTTGCACATTGTGAGTTTTCTAATGGAATTTTAATTCCTTTGATTTCAAAACGAGCACAAAGCATTAGTACATAAGAATACTGGATGGCTAAATTTCTCTTTCAAAGATAACCTTTATCCTATATAAATATACTTGAAACATTGTCATGGTATTCTTAAGGAATTAATGCACAAATAAGAATAGAAAATATCTCTTCGGACTTCATTTAAAAGTGTTAGGTTTAGTTTTGTATAGTTTATTGGAGCAAGAGCCACAGCTGGCCATACTGCGCCAATCATATGGTAATATTAGCATAAGTTTAAAATGACATTTATTTTTTATGAAGTAGATAAGTGTGCCTAGAATGTGACAAAAACATTCTAAAACCACCTTTTATTTTCAAATTATGATTAAAAAAATTCATGCATCAACCAAATTAAAAATTCATATCCTCTCATCCTCACTTACGAGATGCCCCCGGGAGCTAGACTGGTCTGGTAAAGCTACAATTATCGTAGACTATTCGTAGATACATCTATGAGATTTCGGGCCAGGTGGTAAGATCTCGATTAACGAACAGGGGGTTGCAGGTTCGAGAACTGATTCCACCGAAGAATCGCCGTGCAAGTAGATTTGGTGCACATTAAACCCATCGGGACCAAAGGTCCTCCCATTAATGTGAGGTGGAAGTTTGGAGAGTGACGTGCCAGCTCAGGAGTCTTAATCGTCATCTGACCGCGGTTCAAAATTACGAGGTCCGTCCCAAAATAGCCCTAGTGTTGCTTCAAAACGGGACGATAATATAGCCAAACTAAACTTTAAAAAATCTGTGAGATTTCCTGATATTTGTCGCCTTGGCATTCTTTGGATCGTAGCTCTCAATTTCTCTCATTACAAAATTGTCAATTTTATCTAGTTTGTCAAAAAAGTTAGAGCTTTGAATCAACTTAAGTCGAATTGAAATAATCAAAATTTCAAAAATACTATTTTTGAATTTCAGAATATTTGTTAGGAATTCGGGACTGTTTGTAATCATTAGTCCCCATTTCGAATATCGAGCATCCACCTGCTTGCGCATTGTTTCCGAATAAGGAATGTGACGATTATTGTGACAAATCTCTGTTGAAAGTCGAAATCTGAAATTATTCAGGTAATTATTTGAGGAACTCTAGAAGTACAAATATTAATTCTGTTCTTGAAGAGTTGGTCTCCTGTTGATCTAGAAATACTATTATTTTCCTGTTGTTTCTTCATAATGATTTTTTTTTTGTTTTGTGTGCTGCTCATTTCTATCAGTGCAAATGGAAAAATGTGAATACTTCGGATATGTTTGCCATCTATATCCCGTGTTATTTTCTTCTATTAAAAAGGGAGCCTCATTATCCGTTATCGAGCCTATTGGAATTCTCACCATATACTCATCTGTAAATATCCATAACAACATGCTCAGCATTATATATTTTGATATTTATATTCTGTATTTTCAAGTATTCTGTTTCAAGTTTTCTGTGTGCACTGATGGTTTTTAATTTGAAAAGAAATTAAGTTCATATGAGAAATTGTCAAATTTTTCAATATTTTCAGATGATATATAAAAACATTGCATAAGTTTGAATTATGACAAAATAGGACAATTCAAAAACAAACTGGGTTGATGAAAGAGTAGCCCAGACAGAAACGCTCCTAACAAAAAATCTCAGAAGAAATGCTTCTCTTATTAACATGTAACGCATTGCTCTGTTAAGAAGAGAAATTATCCAAATTTGATATAGGAATCCGAAGTCTCCTTTTAAATAACAGGTTTTAGCCACATTGTTTTCAGTGCATAAAAAGTTGGTATTCGTTTGATTCATTTATTTTCATAATGGGATTTTTAAATTGATTATATCAAACTTCTAAAGCATTATTAATTTATTATTATGTTTTTATTATATACGTATCAGTCCACAAAATATAACCTCAATTTTTACCAGAAAACATTTTTCTTTTAAATTGTAGCCTTTCTTTTTATGCATATAAAGTTTAAAAAAATAATTTATTCATTAACAAATTAGTCTGCCGATAGGATATGTTGTTTTTAATACCTAAATTTTTTAAACATTCTTACCTATTTTCCTATTTGTGAAATTGTCATTTATGACCAAATATGCGCAAATTGTCATTGATTAGGAATTAATATTTTACTAATAAAAAACGGGACATTAAGATGGTAGGAACACTATATTTATTTTCTTTTTGTTAAAAATACGTAAATAGGCAAATACCAGATTTTGTAAATAAGTTCTTTAAATTCAAATTAAAATGTTTACCGTTACCTTGCATAGTCTATTTTCTATAGGCAGCTCGATGTCACATTTTGTACTTCTTTAATAGTACCAGACAATAAATAATGAGGTAGAAATTCGACCACCAAACATGCTTCTGCTGGTGTAATGTGGTGTGGTGTGATGAAAGGGGTGCAAACTCAGGTGTCGTCTTCGTCATTATAACTAAACTAAACTGTAATAATAGGGAATTAAACTAAGCTTCAATGTTTTGACACACACTTTTTGAATAAATTCTCTTAGCTTTTATGACAAGCTTAAATTTAAAAGGTGCTATGCTGCAAACGGAGGCTAGGAAACCGGGATGAAAAGAATTCCTCTACTTTTTCCTTCTTTATTATTCACATTTTCCACAAGAATTCAATTATTATATAATAGGTGGATAAAAAGTGTAGAGGAATAATTTTTTTCAAAAAATATGAAAATAAGAAACATTGAGGAATTTAATTTTTACCATACGCGAGAGCATTTTTTGTGTTAGATTCGCAAGAAAGGATTAACATTATGAGAATATCAATAAAGCAGCCAATATGAAAAAGGGAAAAGAATGAACTAAAATGAATTTTTTGTTCAATTTTTCTTATCATGAAGTTTTGGGGTTCACGCGACGCCATTTCTTATAAATTAAGCCTTAATGTAAATAGAAGTCATTATCGGTAAGTGCGTTTGTTCCACGACTCCTAATGAAATTAGAATGATTTAAATTGAAGTTTGGAAAGTAATTTTTTAAGACAAAAGAAATAATAAAGTGAGACTTTCAAACGTACGAATAATCATTAAATGTTCAGTAATTTATAAACTAACAGAAATTTTGATACACATCTGCAATTCTTTTCTGAGTAACTTAAAATAAAACAAAATGAAAGCCATGCGATAGAAAATTAAAAATGAATTGCCATATGAGAAAATTATTGTCTTTTTAATTATTAACCAGTTTTAACCTTTAAAACCGGTAAGTACGTATATATAATTTAAAAAAATATTTGGTTATGTTATTTTTGTTATTAGTGTTGTTTAGTTTTGTGTATTTTTTTGTTAAAATGGTCCATCACTTTGGCCATTTCTTTATTTTCACGAGATTTTCAGGTCAGGAAGGGCCGATACTGTTGAACTGAATGTCTCATTCCTCATAGAACAAATTCCTTATTTTGAATCCTTGCCTGAATGTAACAGTAGAAGAAGTCTTTAGGTTCAACACTTTTTCTGTTTGATTCCATTTTGATACCATTGTTTTCCTTTTAACTTAACTTTTATTGGTTATTTTTTAGATACATTTGTATTTTTGTTGTAGCTGCATTAACGTTCCCTAAATACAATGGCCCTTTTTTTAAAAAATTTTGAATCCAAAATAATTTTTAGTTTCGTTTCCGAAATTATTTTAATTTAGATTTGGCCATAAATAGGTTTTAATTTTATTATGCATTTATTTTAGTTTGCATTTTGTTGTTTAATTCCGAAAAAATGTTGTTAATTGATGTCAAAATTAGTTTAGTTTAGTTTAGTTTGTTTAGTTTAGTTATATTAACGTCCCGTTTTAAAGCAACACGAGGGTTATTTTGGGACGGACCTCGTAATTTTGAGATACGGTCAGATGACAAGGATAAAACCTGAAGTGCCACCCCCGTCTCCACACCACAGCAACGGGAGGACGATTGGCCAGACTGATTTAACATGCAAGAGAACCCTCACGCGACGTTTCTTCTATAGAATCAAGACTCGAAACTGAAATCATCCGGTTCCGAAGCCGAGACCTTACCACCAGGTCACCACGGCCCCGTTTTCAAAATTAGACAGTCTGATTTAATCATTTGTACTGGATGCTGCAGGATGCCGAGCCAGTGATTTGAGAACTTAACGACAAACTTCGCGACATTGACGATAAAATGAATAATGCTCTGAGAATTAAATAGATCCGTCTATTAGGAAATAAGTACACCTGATTGCTGTAGAAGATTCTAGGTCCTCCACTCTGAAGCTATATATATATACATATGCAACTATAAAAGCATTAAAATAATTAAAACCCATTTCCTTGTCAACAAAAATTAAAACGAAACTAATTAGGTCGAAATCGAAATTAAAATTTTATTTGTAAAGAAACGCTACAAGTTCATCAAAATGAAAAGTAAATGAAATAGAACCAATTAATGAAAGAAATCTAAATTAATATAATTAATGAAATTAATAAAATAATGTAACCGAAACAAAAACGACACTAATTAAGAAAACAAACCTAAAATTGGAATCTAAACTAAAATTCAACTAAAATTGGGTATATAGTTTACACGTAAGTAAGGTTTTTCATCTCCTATTAAAAATTTATGTAGAAATCATTTCAGGCAATACTTCTGAAAATGCAAAATTTTCGATTTTTCCAAAGAATATGTATTCCAAAAGTATGCATATCTTTGCAGATTCCTTAGTAGATAAATATCCTATTAAATAGAGTCTGGGGTGCCAATACACTTCAGTTTTGACGCTGTTGGGGAATTGAAAATCACTCAATGTTAAAAAGGTGGCCGAAAGTGCGGTTTCCTTTTTGTATAAGACCAAAGTAAACTCCCCGTCAACGTGACTTGTTTACAAAAGGGTTGAAGAAGATTTCAAATACAGAAAAGAAGTAACCGGCACCATCTGTCTGCTTTTTGAATATTTAAATCACGTGGCGTGAGCGTAGTACATTATGAAACGGAAAGTCTCGTTCAAAAATCCTGGGAGTCAAAGTTAACACCTGCATCTCTGCATTTTTCTGTTTGTTTAATCCCATTGGTTGAACCAACAGTCGATAAAAATAACAACAAACGATTTGTTCCTGAATTGACTGAGAAGAGAATGATAAACGATCTGGCCACTGAAACAGTGAGATCGTGACAAATGTGTTTGCTTTCGTTTGCCTTTAAATTACAAGCAGTGATTCGCTTTTTTATCATCTCTTTTATATTGTTTATTTTTGTTTCTTGTATTGGATAACAGTACTAACGTAATGTACGCTTTAAAGAATAAATTTTATCAATTATTTAATTAATAATGATTATCTATAATAAAGTTATTTTTTATTTTGTTTGTAAGTGTAGTACCAGGATACGATTTGTTTATTGTTGTGACTTTTATTCTTGTACTTGCATTAAAGATTCTGTTATTAACGATGAGCAATGAGAAAGTTTTTTTTTCATGTTTTATACAAGGGTCTTTTTTTCAGAGCTACAACAGATAATCATTTTTTAAGTTGATTACATTAAAAAGTAAACATGCTTGTGCATAAATTTTGTTTATTTGCTTCTATACTCTTTTCCTTTTCTATTGCTTGTCAGAGCAAACAAAAAACCTACTGTAGTGTAAAGTGAATTTATCTTAACTAATATTTAAGAAAAATCTGAAAACTGGTGACTGCAAGCTGATATAAACTGCACATCTATTGCAAGTTGATATAAACTGTGTAAATATTGCAAGTTGATATAAACTGTGTTATTGCGTAACACAAACAGAAATTTTCTTCTTTTACCATGTAAAAGAAGAAAAAAAAGTTTAAATTTTAATAACTTCGTGTAAAATACATATATTTAAAATTTTATCAATTAATCATTCTATGTCTATCAGAATATGTGATGCAATTTTTTTCTGTATGAATTTAGCTATTAACATTCTGTTTCTACTGGCAGTTTTGTAATTTTTATTTCCTAATCTCTCGGTCATGCTTAAAAATATAATTTTGCAGTGTACGTTTTGGTTGAAGGCACTACATTTATAGCTTACTAGCAGCCTTTGGTGACCAGCTGGTTCTCCATGAGTAATGCGTTCTAAAATTTCAATTAAATCACATATTCATTAGCCTTGAAGTAATTCCGGGCATTGATTGGCCTGAAACTAATATTTTCTTTAAAATGATGGATGGAAAGTTCTAAAAAAATACGTTTTCTTAATAATATTCTTTAATTTTATAAATCAGTCAGTTTTAATTATTGAATTAGAAGACTGATTGATGTAGCAACTTTTAATTAAAATATTAATAAAAATATTTTGTAAAATATGGCTTACAGAATAAAAATGAAGAAATCTAAAACTCATAATTTATCAATACATAATTGGATTCAAGCCACATAAAATCCCTCATTAATTCAATCAAGTTTATCGTAAATAAAGAAGATTTATTGAATTAATGATATAGATATTACAAACGATCATAGAATCCTTTGCCTTGCATTTTTTAAAGAAAATATCGCATTTTATATTTATTTTATTTTATCCATTCACGTGTTGAAAGCTGCGTTTCTTTAGATTTATTTGCGATGATAGTTTTTTTTTTAATTTGAACTTCCGTCATTGTTATCTTTTATTTCATCCAGTCACGTGCTAAAAAAACATAGTTAAAATATTTCTTTGAAAATTCGTTAAAAATAGAAACTTAAAACATTTGCCATTAGAAAGCTAATTTTTTAATCCTTAAATTGATGTAAAAATCATGTTTGTGCGATAATATTTTTATAAAGTTATAGCGGAAAAACGTCGAAATTTCGCTTAAATTTTAGTTAATTCAAATTCTAATTAAAAATTCGAAAAAAGGGCTCCAAGGTATACATGTACCAAATTTGGTAGCTGTAGGTCCAACAGTCTGACCTATAGAGTGCCAACACACACACACACAAACATTGAGCTTTATTATAAGTAAATAGATAACTTCTTGCTGCTGATATCTTAATAATTTTTTCTTTTATAATCCTTTAACTTTTTTTCTTGCAATTTTTTCATTTGTTAGTGAATGCTACTTAAATTCATTTATTCTGTCTTTGTAGAGCTCATCAAATGTTCTGACTAAATTTGCACTATACTCCATATACTCTAACTTAAGGCTGTTGAATATACTCCAACAGCCTTAAGGATATTTAATAATCCTATAAAACTTTCGTTAAAATGCATTGCAGACACAAATACCCCTAATCTGAGGATTCAGAGCTCAACAAAGACATTTTTATGTACAAATTTCCATAAAATACTGTTAAAACTCTCATTGATATTCTGAGCTTTTCTGTGTCAAAATTTCCTGTATTTAAAGGTAAATTTTTGTTTATACTAATTTTTAACATGTTTTAGTGCCTTTAAATCGGTATATCCGGTTACATAAATGTCCCCTTCCGGTTAACCTATCACTACGAAAATATTAATATCTTGACATCTAATTAACGTACAGACAAAAGTAAGCCTGTTTTGGATAGATCAAAGACAGGTCTATCCAATAAAATAATTTTTATAAAATGTCATGTTTTGCGAAAATAGACATTCTCAACGTGTTCGGATACCTTAAATACCAATTAATTGCCTGAAGCTAAATTTGACCTTCATAGATCCTTCAAAGCTTTCATTATAATCTTTGATTGTAATTGGTATCAAATTTTGAAACACAATAAAGCAATGTTATTTTAACAATGTTACATTCATTGTGTACTTATATACCTAAAAGAGTCAAATCCTTTGACGTCATAATAACATTAAAATTGTAGCTGTCTAGACAGTCGACATTCTAACTGTATTTTGCGTCCCGCTTTATTTACTTTTACTTTTCTATTGAGGATACAAACAGTGGTTGATAAATAGTGTCTTTCTTTCTAAATTTCAACAGTGAAAGAAAATAAAGCTTTTAAATTTTTTATGAAACATTGAAAATGGTAAGAATTTTGTTATAAAAATCAAAAGAGCTCTTGAAATTTGCAAAAAATTGAAACCAATTGGAATAGTTTTCCCAAAATGTTCTATTATTATCTAATAATGGTATTATTACGTAGAAAGCATTGAACTTCAATAGCTATCATATATTAGCCTTTGGCATGAATTCATCATTTTTACTGAATCCACTAAGAGATCCTTGACGAGTCTTTTGACGATTAAACCCTGGTATAGGGTTAAGATTATCTGAAAATCAAATTTGTGTGTGTTTTTTTTTTCATATTTTTATTGACCTGTTGAGACAAAAATTTGACTCAAAACTGCAATTGTAGTCATAAAATCACATACCAAATTTGATATATTTGTCATTTTTTAAATTATCGTATTTACGAGATTTTGAAAGTACAAACCGACAAATGGCCAATCCCACGTTAAATTTGGCTCAAACTTAGAAAGGTTTGTATAGTATAGATGTTGAGTCTGCATATCAAATTTTATCCATCTATCTCTATCTCTTTCGTAGCTAACATATTAACTTATATCTCAACAAACGGATAGACATACTTTTCTAATAATGACTTTGCTCAAAATTCGGCAGTAATCCATAAATTTGGTATGAAGTTGACACACCAAACTTTATTCATGTAACTAAAAGTGTATTTTAGTTGTCTCTGTCATAGACAGACAGACAAACTGACGTACATTTTCCAAAAATGGTGTTCTTTTTCTTCTGGGAGTATTAAAAAGTAGAGATTCATCAAAATCTCGAGTTAGAATATTTCGAATATTATAATTCTTTTTCCATGCCACGTTTACAAGAAAATAAAAACGAAGTTGCCAGAAATAGACAAGAAAGTAGAAATGCATTTACAAGACATGTACGAGAAAGTAAAAATGAAGTTACGAAAAATATTCTAGAAAGTAAAAAAGCAAAAAGTGGCTAAAATATTGTTCGAAAAAATTCATGCCAGTATATATATTTTTAATATATTAAATTGTGAATGGTGTTAAAATCATTAAGTAGTGTCATAAATCCTTTTTATGCGAAAATATTTTCTAAAATAGATATTGTAGAAAATATAAAAAATCTCGCTTAATTTTTATTAATTAAAAGTTTTAAAAAAGGAGGACAATGTTATTTTACTAAATAATATATCCAACTAAATATCTCTATAGCAAATGGACTGATCAGTAGGACATACATATCAGTACAGATACATTCACATCTACAAAGAGAGAGAGAGTTATATGTTTTATTATTAATGAAGATTTAATTATTAAAGATGTAGACATTCCATTATGAATCCAGACTCCATTATACGCGAAGGATATAATTATGCCTTTCTAAGAATATATGGAATTGCCAACGAAAATGCATTAAAGGACTTACTTCCTTTCATGACATTCAAACTTTATAAATGATCTCAATTCCAGCAAGTTGTGCTGAATTAAATACTTGAATTTTTAACCATTAAAATGAAGCGATAAGACTTAAGTGTAGCACAGAAAAGAACAAATTTTCAAATAATTAATTCTTCCGCACTAGTTTTCAAACCCATTCGAAAAAAATTTAAAGGGAGACCTTTTGCTTCACTGGCATCTGAACAAGTTTTTCAACATCATCCACAAATGGAACCACTTAAGTATTTCCCTCTATGAGATGGATCTTTAAAATCTGTTATTTGCTACCCCAACAGATTCATTTGTGTTAAAATCGCCCTTAAAAGCTTTTTTCTTCGTTTATTTTCTCCCTTTCTTTTTGTATTTCAGAATTTAGTTACTGAAATATATTAATAAAAAACTATATATTTGTCGTTTTTTTTTGCGCTTAGTTTGGTTTTTTGAGATAATTTTTTTTCTTAAAGTTAGATAATGGAAAGTCTTCGCGAAATAATTTTAAAATTTGTTTTCATTCCAAATTCCTTATAATTTTTTTCAAGGTCTTAAAGTAATTTTCTTTTTTTTTTCTTTCTTTATAACCGAATGTGTAATAGTATGACAAATGGAAAAAAACTTAAATGTATTATTCTATGCGTTTAACTATTTTCGATTTAGTATTTTTATTTTAGATAACATCAAACAAATTATTTTATACTGTAATTTGTTTTCCAACTTTAATGATACATCCCCTCATACTTCTTTTTGAAATTTAATTAATCTTTTACATTCAGTTGTATGAGAAGAAAACAAGCACATAAATATATGAAGTAATGTTACAAATACGAAGAAGAAAACTGACAAAAATTTTTAACTTAAAAAAAATAATGCTATCCATTCAGTTGAATTTCCAATTAGATTACCCTAAATACGACCTTAATTTTGGAAATATGCCTATTTGTTGATCTGTTTCTTTTAGCACCAAATATAGAGTACAATAAACTAGATAAATCAAATTCTGTTTGCAGCAGCTGTTTTTATTGTCAAATAATCTAAAAAATAGAGTAAAAATCCCGTGTCCGCAAGCTAGTTAACAAAGTAGGTATAAATAGTAAGATTCCTACAATCTTACTTCCTCGATTTTTGTTTCTTACCTCAGCCATTTACATAATATAGCATACCTCAAAAATGAGTTAGAAAGAAAAAAAAAGAAAAAGAAGAAAAAAAAAGTATTAAAAGAAGCAAAAACTATCTTTCCACATTCAAGATGAAATAAATATTAGGATTATTATTCAGCAATCTTAATTCCTCTATTTTCCCTTCTTGCCATAATCACTACATAATATAGAATACTTTAAAAATGAGTTAAAAATCATATTATAAAGCAAGCAAAAACTTTCTTTCAACATACAAGACGGTAAAATGGGTTACTAAAAAATTAAAAGGAAAATGAGGTAAAAATGAGTTAGAAAAGCAAAAAAAAAAAATAAGAAAAAAAGAAGGAAAAAGGAGCAAAAACTTTTTTAGTATACTAGACGGTATAAATATTAGGAAAATTATCCAGCAATCTTACTTCCTCGATTTTCGTTTCTTGCCACAGGCATTACATAACATAGCAAGCCTTTTGGTTTGTGATCTTATGAGAACTATTGAAGATCTGTGCCAAATTTAGATTTCAATTCGGTCATAAAAAGGGCACTGAAAACATTCTTTGTTCTTTTGCTTTAACATTTAACACCACACCACACCTCCGTTTCTAGAGCTTATGTGGCCCCTTTGCGGTTTGGTATAGATATAGGTGGACTTCATTAACAAAAAAAAGTACACAGCAAGGAATTTGAAAGATACAGAGAAATGACTATATACATGAAAATACAACATAACAAGTGATGATAAATGCTAGACTGAACTTCTTGAGTACAAGAAACTGGATGAATGAGCATAGTAAAATACAGTATGAATGCACAAAAGAGTTTAAAATATTGAGAGGGGGATGAAAAACAAGTTATGGATAAAGTACGAGCTGTATTAAATTTTGTCCTAAGAGATAGTATAGTTACTCTAATTGAAGAAGTTCTCCCTGATCTATTAGGAATCTAATCATGTTTATGATTCTACTTTTGGAAGAAGGTTTATTAAGGACTCTTTTGTACCACAGAATTTCTAGCGATGATGAGGATTTTCTGAGGTGCCATGAAAGAGTGAAGGGCAAGATGTCGCAAAGTGAATGGGATCGCCGATTACTCCACAAGAGCAGTAGTCGTTTGCAAATAGATGGAAGCGGTGAAGAAAAAATGGGAAAGAGCCATGTCCTGTAACAAACAGGATTTCTTCACGAGTCCAGGAAAGTGGTTGAAATTTTACTATTTTAATGACTTTATAAATGGAATGACCCGTATTTCCATTATCCCAAAGATTCGCCATTTTCGTATAAAAATTTCTGCAGGTACTTTTTAAGATGACACCGGGGCTTTGGAACTTCCAATAGAGCACCTTCAATTATAGATGCTTTTGCAAGAATGTCAGCTTCTTCATTACCCCGATAACCAGCATGGGCTTTGATAACCCTTAAGAGGATATTTGGGCTTTGGAGGAGAAGTGACTGAATGTCTCGGGCAAGTTGATGAGGAGAATGGGGATCTTGTACTGCTAGCAAACTTGAAAGACTGTCTGTCCAAATTTTTATTGTCTTGTTTTCTTCACTAGCTCGAATGATGGTCCTTTTCAGTCCAAGCAATTCGGCTTGAAACACAGTGTGGAATTCCTTCTGTTTTCCTTTCCATTCAAGAACTTTTATGCCTTTTTCGAATGCGCAATATGAACACCCTGTTCCCAGCTCTGTTTTGGACCCATCTGTTTAGAATGTTAAACTGTTATCCTCTTCAAAGGGCTCTGTTGTTAAAATGTGTGCCTCTATCTCAAACAAAGACGGGTGGATGGTAATATTCTTGACTTTTCCTTCAAATTCTCTTGGGTAATATGTTTCACCTTCAAATTCTATTTCTTTCTTTAAGCATGTGATTTTGATGAAGGGGGCTTCTTGTTGAGCTTTTAGGTGAAGTGGCATAATCCCGGTAATGACCTGCAAAGCTGCAGTCGGGGTTGTACGGTATGATCCTGTAATATATAGGAGGAAGATCCTTTGAATAGATGCTAATTTTCTTTCGCAAGTCAGTGATTAATAGACAAAAATATCGCCAAAGAGTGCTCTCTAACAGATTCTTTTTTTATTATTGTTCGCCAATGACATGTGGTTAATAATACATCAATATATTTAATATAAATCTATTAGGAAATTTCGAGGACACTACTCCCTCTGGTAGATTTTCTAATAAAATCGGATATTTTAATTTATGATTTATTCATAGTTTTAACCTTAATAGCATTTTAATTTATTAATTTTATGGCTTCAATCTAATTGTGAATCTTCTATCATTTGATACAAAATCTTAAATATTTATATACAAAAAAAATATGCTCACATACAAATAAATAAACCGTAAGTTTCAAATAATGCTCTTAAAGTAGTTTTTATATACATATTATACATAGAGGGTATATTTCAATCAAGTGTTTAACGAATCAATACATTTCAAACCTTCCTGAGTTCAAAAAACAGATTTTCGGAATGTTTGTTTATAAGTATGTAGACATAATAACACACACCAAACGAAAAAAAAAAGCATTGAACTGAATAAAAAAAAAATTTTGAATTTGGTTTTTACATCCACTTAGCAGATTTTTTCATCAATTTTGAAAAATCAATTCAGAGTGAGTCTGGCGACCCAATTGTTCCAATCCGGTATAATATCAAAAAAAGGGACGTTGAATGGATTAAATTTGGTACTAGATCTATTATCACAAGTACACATTAGTATTAGATTTCAAAAAAAGTTTAAACCTATATCATTGCATTATTTTGTAAGCACGTAAAAGCATACCAACTCAAAACTGCAACGGCTTAAAGAATAATAACATTTGGTACGTTATCTTGTGAGAGCAATTCCTTTATACCGAATTTAGCTTTCAAAAGTCTTTTAAAGAGCAATCAAAACACCCATTCGGCATTCTAATACTTGTTCATAAGTTCAAATAAAACATTAATAAGAAGAAAAAGTCGCCAATGATTACACAAAAAATGTGCTCTTTTGAATCTTTTGAAATTATTGTTCGCCAACGGCATGCAATTAAAAATGCACGATTATATTTGATTGAGAGTATAAAAGAAAGTGGACGCTACTCGCTTTATTCTGTTACAAAATTCGATATTTTTATTTTATGATTCCTTTACAGTTTATTTCCTTATTTATCATTTCAAATTGTATATTTTACTGGCTTCATTTAAATTGTGAGTTTACGATTTTTTAATATAAAAAATTCAGATACAAAAAATAAGTAAATAAACCATCTATTTCGAATAATATTCTTTAAATAATAGACTCTCAAAATTTCTTTTGTGCCATTAGACTGACAAACAAGCCAAAAAAAAATGGCAAATATGCAAAAGGAAAGTAGGATTTTTTTTAAGATTAGAATTTAGTATTTTTATTTTCTAAGTTTTATTTGCTGTAAGAATAAAAACAGATAATGAAGTTGGGAAAAAATTTAATAAATTAACCTTTATCCAGTGTAGCTCCAATGAAAAGCTTCTCGAAAAGAAAATGAAATTCCATTGTTATTTTAGTATTGACTGATTAGGCTTGTTTTTCTAATACATTGACTTTTTCAGAGCCATAATGAAGTAAAAAATAACAAAAAAATAAAATAAAGATTTATCAAATTCCTTTCGTTTCATACAATGATTTCTGGGGTTCTCCGAAGTTAGGTTCATTAGAGACAGAGAAAAGTGGTCACTAAGAATGGAATTGTAAATAAAATGTTCTAAAGGAAGGAAAGACATTCATTTTAGAAATAAATATGAATAGTTTTCGAATCATTATTTTAAATGTATATATTTTACGAGCTTAAATGAATGTATTTGGTCCATAAATACGATTCCGTTCCTTTTTGAAATAAAAAGCGCTTGTTTCCTATAAAAAGTAAAGATGGATTTGCTAAAAAAATTCTCTCTGGAATAAAAACTTTTATCCATATTTTAGGCAACAGAAAAAGTACGTTGAGAAAAACTCTTATTATTTAAATAAATCCAACGATCAGGCCAATTTTCGATTCGAATTTGGGAAAAATTATTTCGCTAAAACAAAAGAAATATTAAGGATCCCTTTCCCTACTCCTATAACATTTTTATTTTCTTTACTTTCTAATGCGATGACACCTTCTATTTTATCTATATTTTCTAATTTTGATCCAAATATCAATCCATTGAATGCTTGAATTATTTATTAATTTAGAGTAATTTTAATATTGAATGACAATCATTATTAGTGATTTTTTTTTCTCAGAGCTTTCAAAATTCGATAAATAGTTGGCAGTTGGGAAAAACGTTAAATGCTTAAAAAATTGTAAACCAAGTCACTGATAAGAGATATTTTGAGATAGCGAAAAGATAATATTAAAATCCTGAGTAACGAACATGTGAAAACAATTCTCCTATAGTCCATTAAATTTCAAATGATATGACATATATAGTAGAATAACGCACATACACAAACAGAAATTCACAAAAATTATTTATTATTCAAAATTAGGGTTTCAATTCAATATGTAACTTTTAACTAATAACGATAATTTCTAATGATCAGAAAAATAGCAATTATTTTTGATAAATATAATTATCGGGAAATATTAGAAAATTAGAGCATTACTTTATGAAAATATCGCAACTATTTTGAACCTATCCCTTTCGAGTGGTGAACAGTGTTTAAATTTATCCTTTAATTATTTTTACTAATAAATAAATAAATAGAAAAAAAGGTGTATTTTGGGTCAAAAAAAAAAACTGCGGAAATTGACTGCGGAAACTTTTTGTTCATTCCAACATACAACCAAAACAATGAGAGATATAATTATTTATCAGCTGCAAATTTTTCTCAATAGCTACGTCGTAACTGGCAAATATCAAACCTATCCTCTGGTAGACAGATTTGCTCAATACAGATTTTGGTTTACTCAATTGTGTGGTGGTAATTTTAGTGTTCCTGTAGAACAAATTTTACAATTAAGAATTAAAAGGAAAAAATGAAGAATTAATTACTTTTCAAAAGTACCTTAAAAATACATCTCTTTTCATTTGATTTTTTTTGCGAGTCCGTGATTTTTCAGAAAATGAAGCACCCTTCCAAACCTCAGAATTTGAAATACAAGGTGTAGATTTCTATAGTTTTACGGATGAAGAAGAAGAGTTGATTCCTTTGCATATCTATCATTCTGGATATGCAGTTTACATGCTAAATCCTTATTTTCAATACAGCGACTGTATAAAATTACTATCAGTGGAAAAAAGAATTAATTTTTGTAATGAAAAACTGTTTCTAAAGAATATTTCTTTGATACGGGAACGATGACATATCCAGATGAAGACATCAATAAAATTTTTCTAGCAAGTTTCAAATTTTTTAAATTTATTTTAAACGCCAATGAAAATATCCTCAACACAGAAAATATATGATCAACATTAAAAAAGTAATATTAAGTAAAATAACAGATTTAAATATTGCAGGTATGTGCTATTCATGTCAATGAACAAAAAGAGCACTTTCAAAAATTATATCTGTTTTTATTAATATATTTTTAAATAAATTATTCAAAGCTCAAAGATAATAATGCAAAATTAAGTAAAGGCAAGAAAAAAGAAACTAGATATCATCAATTCATCTTAGTATTAATATTAATAAAATAATGTAAATTGTTGAAGGGTAAAAGAAATTGAGTGGTAAAGTCCAACCACCTCCAAGTGGCGCTTCTTGGATAATTCTGCTTTTTAAAGAATCAGATGGCTGGCGTGGCTCTAGCAATTTCCCGTTAAAGTCCAACAATTTTTATAATTTTTTAAATGGTGTTAAAATTATCTATTAAAATATTTTAAAGAAAAAATTACTCTCTTAATCTATTTTATAATTATTCTCTGAAATTATTTTTTTATGCCTGATACCAGAGCTTAAACTGAATTAATATAAATTTCAAGCATTTTAAGTGCTTTTTTCGTTCATGCGTAATTAAATTTAACAGCTGAATATAAATTTATCAACAACTAAATAAGGCGTAACGATGCTATTAATTACTCTTAAATTTAAAGCTATTTAGCTCAATTTATTTAAGGAAGAGGGGGAAAAACAGAACGAAAAAGAATGTAAACAACAGGCGGAAATGAGAAACAACCATTGTTTAATCGTTTCCCCTTTTCTAGTATTCCAAGCCCATAGAAGACAAAACACTTCTTCTCGGAGACCCTCGACAGGTACTCTAGTAATTGTCAAGCAATACGTCAACCAGAAGGGATTCTACATTAAGTCTGAATAATATGACATTAATTAAAACCAACTTTAATGTTTTGGTCAACTTCTTAAGGTGTCCGACTACGTCATAAACACTTGTTATTGAACACATTAGGGATTTTTATCAACCTTTCAGCTGGCGCTGCCTTCATACCAACAGGAAAGGTCGCTCATGTTTCCCACTTACACTATAGTAAATTGGAAATTTTCAAAAGCGTAACTATTAAAATTATAATGTAAATAACTTAGGATTAAAAACCACAATCACCTTAAACATTTTTTTTTTTACTTAAAAAGAAGAAGAAACAATATAAACATCAATTGCAATAACAATATAAAATGACCACACGTTAACTTAATTGATTTAAAATAATGAAATATTTGATTGATTTAAAATAAATGAAATTCTCGTTATTTTGTAGGAACAATTTGCATATAAAATATAGAAGGGAAATGTACAGAACTTATGTATAAAAAGGAAAAACTAATTGAAAATTAGGTATGAAAAGGAAGAAAAAGGTTTCATTGTTATTTCATTGCAGCCTAGCAATTTGATCAAATGTGTTTAGTGTGCTCCAAAAAAATAAATAACTGTCAAATCTCACTACTGAATCTCGTGATTCTAGCCCAATTTTTTTTTATAGCATTTTTTCTCTCACATCGTACCTTCCACTTCTTCAATACCTAGTTCGACTTCTCTCTTTAGCACCTTTAGCTTTAGCTTATTTTTTTTGGAGATGTGAGGGCTTTTTTTCAACATTCTCCATCGTAAGTGCATTTGCCAGCTGTCTCCAGTCTAAAACAATACGAATTTATTTGTAAAATCATACAAAATCAGATGTGACAAAAACTTACATGAACAGTCTCGCGTATCTCTAAAATACAAATATCTGATCGAAAAAGACCTATTAACGCCACAAAGTACGAAGACAACTGAAAGTAGGTCAAAGGGAGGGAGACAAATAGCCAAGGGCAGGTATTCCCAGTGCCACAAGATCTAAAGTTATAAAATGAAATTCATCACTAGTGTATCTCTCACATACGCGCGCCTGCTGGTAGGTTAATTCTTCTTATTTTTTTTTTAGTTCAGACTTTTCCCTTCATAAAACAATTTAACTTTTCTAAGAAAAAGTAAGGCCTGACCTATCACCCAGGGTTGCATATTTTTCAACTAAAATTTTTTAATAGCTTCAATTTTCTCAAAACTCTAATTTTCACAAAAATTCTCTACCGTTAGCCTAATATCCCCAAAACTAATGTAGGTAAGTACATAACAATTTCAGCGTGTATTTTAAATAATATGGGTAAAGAAATGAACCAAAAATTTTATGGTTGGGGGAATACTTTTTTATTTATAGACGTTTTCAGAGAAGTTAAGTTGTAAATTTATGCAAAGAAATGCATATATAAGTATATTTTTACCCATAACTTCTGTGCACCTCAAACAGTTTCTTAGATTTTGGTTCATTTCATTAATTATTGTATTCTAAAAATTGTGTGCAAATAAAAATAGAATTGATGCGTTACAATTTTGTGTAGAGTGTTAACCATTTCAGTTAAATTTCATTAAAATTTACTACAAAATTTCCTCTTTCTCAAAATATATTATATTTTCAAATAATGTCTTTGTATTTCTAGTATTTTTCATTATAATTGGCAATACATCCAAAAGTCATAATTTTAAATAGTTTTTAAAAAATCCAAGTTTTTAAAAATTTTCCATCGAACCTTAACATCTAGTAAACTTCTACTTCGTAAGAAATATTTTAACAGTTGCGAGGAAATTATTCAGTTAAAATTTCTAATCTAGACATTTATCTTACTCCATAAATAAGCATTAATTTTAAGAATTTATTAGAATTTTTCTAAAAATAAATTTATTATTTGAAGACGACAGCCCACTAGTTCAAAACTCCAAAATTGAAATCCAAAAATTCTTATATATTTAAGATATCCGACTACATTCGAAGGACAATTTTTGAAAAATTGGATTTTTTAGAGCCTATTTATGATTTTTAGTTCCATTGTCAATTATAAAAACTACAAATACAAAAAATATATGAAAATTTTTATATATTTTAAGAAATAAGATAATATCTAGTAAATTTTAAGGAAATTTAACCCAAATGGCTGGCGCTCTACCTCAAATGGTAATGCAGCAGTCCTATTTTTCTTTGTACAGAAGTTATAGTATACAATGATGAATGAAATGAATCGAAATCTGAGAAAAATCTTGAGATGTAAAGAAGTTATGGGTAGAAATATATTTATACATGAATTTTTTTTTCCATAAATTCACAACTTAATTTTTCTAAAAACGCCTATAAATGAAAGAGTAGTTCACCAACAACAAAATTTTTGGTTCGTTTTATCGCCCATATTATTTAAAACACACGCTGAAATTTTCATGTAAATACCTCTATTAGTTTTTGAGATATTATGTTAATGGTGGAGAATTTTATGGAAACTAAAATTGAAGTTAAAGACAGATTTCAGCTGAAAAACAGGATTTGCTTAAAATTCCCTTCGATGATAGGCCAGATCTTCCTTTTCCTAAAAACAATAAGCTGTTTTGGAAAGTCTGAATTACAGTAAATAACAATAATTAAGAAAAAATCACCAATGTGGTCTATAATCAGTGCTTTTAACGTAATCGGATACCTTAAAATGTTTGGATGAAAAAAGAAAATATCAGTATATCTTATAACCAAGTAGATAATAATATAAAGGAAAAAATCCGTTTGAAGCGTAAAATTGCCCGAAAATGTAACTGTTTTTTTCTTTTAAACATTCCATGAAGTAAATTATATTTTCTCATCACATCTTGAAATTCCACTAATTTTTAAGCTTTAATAATTTCATTTTAAGAGAAGATTATGATCGAATTCAGCGTTAAAGCACTGAAAGAAACAATAACTTCCGATATAATAAAAATATACATAAATCTACTTAAAAATTTTTCTTACGTCAAAACATCCCGAATACTCTTTCGACAACAAAAGCATTTTCTAAATAAGATTGTAACCATAAAATTTTGGAAAAACGGGGAATTTTTTATGAATAATAACAGTATTCAAAGATTATGTATTTTTTATATACATGAACTTCAATTTAATGGGTTCCTGTCAGCGATAGTTAAGAATCGCATATCTTTTATAGCGTTGGAAAATTGGAAAACTGTCGCAATTCATATAGAAAAGAATTGCATTTGTGAAATTGATGTATTAAAATAAAACATTTTTCTGTTTGAAGTTTTTTTTTAGTTTTATATTCAGGTATTTTTTAGTTTTATATTTGGAGAAAGATAATAAATCATATTGCAAGATGGAAAAAAAGGCAGATAATAATACAATACGTCATCATTAAAGTAGGTGCTCTAATTCTGAAGTTATTATTATCATTTAATATTCTAATTCATTAAATAATGCATAAAGAGTTCAAATATTATACATTTAAACTATTAAAATATTATACATTATAAAAATCATAACAAATAAATATAAAAATTTAAAATGAAGGCCAAAAAACAAAAAAAATTTTTAATTCCTACTATTAGTTCACACTCTCTCTATATATGTATTGTTCAAATATTTAATCGTTAATAAAGTTCTCTTTACCCATCCTATCCAATTCAAATACATTTTTTAAAAAACTGTTCTGAATGACAAGTGATGTTAATAGTTTTTTCAAATATTTATTCATTAACTAAATTTGATTAATTTTTAATACTTTAAATTGAGTTTTGGCAGTTTTTAATGAAAATTTAAATAGACAGATAATAACTCATTCGGTAAAACGCAAGTATTTCGGTATTTTTCACGTTAAGGCGAAGAAAGTAAGTTAAATTATTGCAAAAATAAAAAAAAATTAATAATTATTTAATAAAAAGTAGCTGAAATAAAATATTTCTTTGTCGACCCCTGTAGGAATTGAATAATTAAATTTTTTTATATAACTTATTTAAAAATATAAAATAAGAAGAAGACATGATATAAAACACATTCTTTACTATTTCCTCTTATAATGATTGGAGTTATTAGAATGAAATAAAACTATAGTGAATGCAACTGATGCATACTTTTTAAAAGATGCCGGAAACAAAAGATTTCAAAGGTAAGCCTTTGTTCAGCTCTGAGGTTCTAAGTAAATCATCATTATAAATAAAATTATCTTCAATATTATTAAAATCTAATTTACAAAATAAACAATCTTCATGTTTTTAATGAAAAGAGAACTATATTAAAATCATAACTTTCATATATCTTAATATTTTCTTTGCTAATACGAACTTATATCCACCACATACACACACTTCACTTGAAGTAATAAATTAATATGAAAAGTACAATAAAGAAATAATTACTTATTGTTTTTAATATATATATATATATATATAATAACACCACATTTTGTAGGAAGATTAAAGAAGACGAGGGACGAAGGATTCCATGAAAAGAAAAATTAGTCCCAAAAGTCGCCGCTAGGGAAATATGTGGCGCTGTGTAATAAAAAAGAACTGTTAACAAATGCAAAGCAATACGGAAATGAAATTACCTTTTATTTTGCACATTTGCTGATTTAGTTGAAGTGCAATATGACAACACTTTTAAAAAAGCTAAAAATTTACATAAACACCGATAAAGTCTCTTTATCTGCATTTTCACTTACTGAACATACAGCAATACTCAACAACAGCAGCAGGACAAAATTAGATATCCAGTAGTAATAATGTCAGCAGCACACAAAGCGACCAGGCAGGATTCAGCAGGAGAAGGGATCCTCAGAACTTTGTTCTACGGTCTCTCCAGACGGCTGAAACACTCGTATCTCGTCTTTTATTGCTTACACAAGACTGGTAGTTCAATACACCACGACTCAATTGGCAAAAAAGACTGGCAGCTAGAATTTATTATTTTCCGAGAGGCGAGGCTGGAAGCTTCTAGACCAAGCAGGCGGATATCGGTCCCTAATTAAAAGATCGAAAAAATTATTTAAGTTTCGAGTATTGTCCATTTTGTCACCAATTAGAGGCCAAATATGTCGCCAAGCTCTTGGATCGCTAATGCGACATCCGATCATCTCCCACAGGGTTGATCGTAAAACTATATTTTTGACCCTTGATGAGAAGCAAAATTACAGGTTTGTAACAATATATATGCGGTGTGTATGCATGAGCATGTATATTATTTAAGAATTACTCAAAAAATGTCACTGATTTTTTCTATTTAGTCTTATCTACCACAATTGAATTATTTGCATGTGTGATTTAGTTACCACATTTGTGATAATGTATTGACTGTTGAAATTTAGTGTTTCGTTACGATTAATAGAGGATTTCTTTTTTTTTTTTAATAAATTGTTTGTTGACCGATTCTTATAAAAAAATTATTCTTCTCTTCTACAGAAAAGTTTTTAGTTTCTAGTGTCTTCAATTCAATTAAAATTTCGTATAATTTGTATTTAAATTATATTTGCAACGGCATTGTCAAATCATTATTTTCTATCAATATATATAGGGATTTTGTGCATTTTTTCTGGTTTAAAAAAGAAGATGAAAGAATCAAGCTCTATCTTGATCAAATTTCTCAGGCAAAAACATATATTTTCATTTCACTTTTTTGTAACTGGCATTTTGCCAAGAAAACTTTGCGGTAAGCATATGGCGGTTTTCATATATTTCTAAGCATATGTGGAATAAAATTGTTGGGGATATTTTATTGTCGATAAAAAATTATCCTAGGAAAATTGCATTTCAAATTTAAATAAATTTAACTTACTGAAGGTGTATTTGCTTGTGGAAAATGATAAATCTTTCCAACACAACATTTCCATCCATAACTCTTGCTTAAAAAATTCAAATAAAATAAAATGAAAAAAATCGTCTGCATATCTATTTAAAAATATTTTTCATGTTGCTTGATAAATCAAGTCTAATTTTACTACTAATGGAATTACAATTTTTGTATTAAAATATAATTCACGTTCCTGCATTAATAAATATGATATATTATTTAAATATTTTGCAAATTCTCTAGACAGCATTGTCATAATAATAGAACAAAAGAAAATTCATTTTACATGCTTTTAATTTTTGGAAAATATTTTTTGAATGGGATTTTGATATTTCATTAAAAAAATATTCGTTTGAATAACTGTGATGTATTTAATATACTTTTATAAATCATTTTTTTTCATTTCCTCATGTGGTTTTGATAAAAGATGTAATCGATGTTTTTATAATCTTTTAATATCATTTCAAATAAAAATTTAAATTTTGAAACTTTAAAAATTTTATTTCAAAATTTCAAGAAATATTCGTTTGAATAACTATGATATATTTAATATACTTTTACAAATCTTTTTTTTTTTTCGTTTCCTCATGTGGTTTTGATAAAAAATGCAATCGATGTTTTAAAAATCTCTTAATATCAGAAAGTAAGGAAAGTTATGATTGGGTTTATATACTTAGTTCCCAAAAATAATTATACAATTTAAAATTGAAGAAACAGTGATTTTTGTCTGAAATTGAATTCAAAAATGTTGTCTAATATTTTCAGCATATTCTTTGCGTTGTTTCTAAAAAATAATCTTCATTTCATTTTATTTTTTGACAAATATGAAACCATAGGAATTCAGTGTTGAAATCCGTCACAAAAATAACCATGGATCGCAATTATTTCCAATAAAACTACAGTTTAATTTATTGTCATCAATCGTCTTTCGTATCTCAGTGGTATTTTAAAAAAGCTTTTGACTTTTTTATTATTATTTCTCTGTGTTATTTCTTATTTAAAAATTGTAATGGTAAGAAAACAATAGAAAGCATTAAATGAAAGGTTATTTTCAATCATAGCGTAGCAAAATGAATTAATTCTACAGCACAAAATGGGAAAAGTGAATCGAAATACAGATAAGAAAATGTCATCCAGTAATGCTAACGCAATAAGAGATCAGTAGTTAAATAAATTGCGTAAAATTCTCATTTTAATGCTGTACAAATTTCTAAAAATTAAAAAAAAAACGATTTCTATTTCAATTTTCTCTGAAATTGATTGGCCAATACACAGATCGGTTGGATAACATGGACGGTCATTCTAGTAAAAAATATTTTTAGCACTGGAAAAATAGAGAGCACGGAAGAAAAAAAAAGTAAAAACGAAATCTTCGATTGCATGTTTCAAGTTTTCTTGTGCGAACATTATTATTTCTTAAGTCATTATTTATCTTAAATAATTTTAAGCCATTAACCTGTTTCAACCAGTTTGAAACAATTTATTGGCCTTTATCCCTCTCTCTAGGTATATACAAAATATAATGATATATTTATTTATTTTTTTACTTTCCTTTTTTCTATTTTTCTAGAGATCAAACGATTTTGAGATAAAATAACAGCTATAATGTCATAGTTCTACTTCAATCTTTTAAAAAAGCATCTACTATAAAAAAAACATTTATAATAATAATACATTACTGATAAAAGCAGTACGATGAAAAGATGATGAAAATTGCCATTCATGCTTTATCCATTGCCTATGCGATATCAAGCTTCGATATTCATTTATTACGCTATTTTGAGCTTCAAAATCCACTAACCAAAACAAAATCATGTTTTCACATGATAATAAATCTTAGATATATTATGATTATTCTTATTTGTTTATGAAATAATATCATTTTATGGGAATTTACTTTAATATGCCATTTCCAATTATAAATAGATAGGATACTTTTCAATAATTTCCAACGATAAACAAAAATGATAATTTCAGCTAATTTCCAGGGATGAACAGAAAGGAACACTTTCCGTTGATTTCCAGCTATAAACCACATGCCTTATTTTTTCCATTAACTTCTAATGATAAAAAAAATATGCTTTCTATTGATTTCTCGATTAAAAAAATGTTAATTCCCATTAACTTCTAGTGATAAAAAGAAATGACAATTTCCATTAATATCCTCAGATAAGCAGAAATGATGCTTTTCCATTAATTTCTTCTGATAAGTAAAAATGATACTTTTCATCAGTTTCCACTGATAAGTAGGAATTATACTTTCCATCAATTTACAATGATAAATAGAAATGAGATTTTGCATTAATTTCCAATAACACTTTCAATGATGAATTTCTAAATAATAATTTTAGCATTTGGCAATTTTACCTTTTTGATGAATTCATAAATTTTTTAGTTTGATGAATTCATAAGTTTGATGAATTCATAAGTTTTTTTGATGAACCAGTTTTTTAGTCTTTTGGTGATATTACCAACTATAATTAACAGTTTAATTTTAAAATCTTATTAATTCTTACAAGTTTTATACAAGTATACATTCAATGCAATATCTGAAAATGTCGGACATATATAAATAAAAAACAACTTTTAAAAGAAGTTTTCAACAATTTTTCGTTGGAATTTCTAGAAATATTAAGCTTTTTAATTAATTATAACTAACGAGAACGTGCAATTATTGAAAGCGACTATAAGTTTGAAAGAAATGTTATACTTAAGTATCTCTGCTTCTAATGCTGTGTAGGTGTATTTGTATTCATCAGCCCAGACCATTTTACATATAATATTAAACTTAGAACATACAAAATTTGAAAAGTAGAGATATAATTTTTGAAGATTTAATTGGAATTTCAATTAATTAAAATTGTAATTTGGCTATCCTTTTGAAATTATTACTGTACAAAAATGAATTCAAAATGAATTTAAAATTATCTGTTTAAATGTTCATATTTAATAGACCAGCAAATTTTTCTGGAATTCAAAAATTATAGTATTTGGAAAGTATATATCCTAATTATTTTCAATAACAGACTATATTGTTGCCATAAAGATGAAAACATATATATTGCTTAATAAGGTTATTTTTTTCTTACTGTTAGAAGCTAGGAAATAAATTTTTGATCATTAAGATTAATAAAGTGTAGTTTCAATGTCAACAAAATCAGAAGTTAAATTAAGTATATCTGGATTATTTTGGTTTCCAAAATATTGAAAAAAAAACTACTCTAAACTCTATGGGACTTATCTTCATCAGAAGAGTTCACATATAAAATGAACACTGCTTAATTAAAACAATTAAAATAACAGGACTTTAATATCAAACATTTTAGCGAAATCAGGGACATAAAGTTAAATCCAAACAATTTATCTGAAATCAGATATAAACAAAACTCTACAAACCAGCTGATCTCTTGAAGAAACTACCTCAACTAATTGCTATAATAAATTTATAATCTTATTCATAGTGCTTTCATCATCAAAGTTACATATTTCGTTCCTTCTTTCCTTCGTTTTCCAGGCACTTATTTCATTATCAAGGTTACTTATTTCGTATTTTCTTTCCTTCGATTTCAAGTTACTTATTTCATTATCAAGATTACTTATTTCGTTTTTTCTTTCCTTCGTTTTCAAGTTACTTATTTCATTATCAAGATTACTTATTTCGTTCTTTCTTTCCTTCGTTTTTAAGGTACTTTTCGTAATATTTTCATTTCGGTTACTTATTTCGTTTATGGGTCGTTTATAAAAGACATTACTTCGTATCTGTCTTTTATAAATCATATTATCACTAGGAAGCGATTCATTGTAAAATAAGACAATTTATTACATCATATTGCTATTTTGTGATATTCATTTCATCATTTTGTAATGTCTTTTATAAAAACACGATAATAAAACAAACCAATATGAAAAGATGGAATGGGACAACTTATATAAATTAGTTGCGTTTTTCTGTCCGAAACCAAAATAGTGCAAGAACCTATTGGATTATTTTACAGTGTGATTAAAAGAGATTTTCATACAAAATAAGAGTACACTTTAAAAAAAGGAATTTTCTAAAATTCCTAATCCTATATATACATACACACACACACACACACATATATATATATATATATATACCTACATACATACATATTTATATGTATAGATAGATAGATATAGATATATATATGAGAATGTGAACTTTATTATACATTACTTTTTTATTAACTTACTACTTTATTATTAAATATATTTTTACAAATGCACTGGATGACATTTAATGTTAAGACGTTTTCTTTAATATTGATTAATTAATTTTATTTTTCCAGTAACTTCCATTTGATCACTAAAGTCTACAAATCCCTCATCAAGTTTGTTGCCAAACTCTGAGATTACTGACCCGAAACCCGAACATAAATAATATAAAATATATACAAACAATATAAAAAAATAATAATTTTAAAAAATTATATTACTTGTTATCTTTTGTAATGTTTGTTTAATATTATCACAGTTCATTCGATTTTTTTATTCCTTTATTGAGTATTTAAAATAAAAGTATTAAAATCTAAGAGAATCAATTATATCATATAACAAAGCTCAAAAAGTTAAAGAAAAACAAATTGTAAAAATGACGGTTTATTGAAATTTTGTAATTAGGTTTTTTTAGGGCGGGGATGAATCTTTATTTCTTTTTTCTGACTTATTTCAAATTTTAAGCTTTTTATAAAATGTCTTCAATTTTCTTATACCGGCTTGTTTATGTTTGAAATGTTCGTTAAAATTCTCAATTTTTATCAGAGCACTGCAACATTTATCAAAAGGATATTTAGAATTTCTATTTTCATAAAGCATTGCACAGCTCAGCATTTATTTCATAACGATTCATAATTCTTTAAATGAAAATATTTTCGAAGTTAAATACATAACGAATAGATGCTCAAAAATATGCAGAAAACACTTTTCTTGCAAACCATTAAGCTAACGGTTTATTTCTATGAAATGCGACGTAGCTTTTTAACTTGAGTGACTTTAGATATTAGAAATGGAAACGTTTGAATCTTTTTTTAAAGTTGCAAAGGTTTTCTTTCATATTTTTCAGAGAATTCCAGGAATTCTAAAGATTTTCTAGTAGAATTTCTTGATAAGACGTCACAGGCAATGTATCACCAAAATTTCTTCGTTTATTACATATTTTATTTACATTTCTTCCATTAGTGAAAACAGAAATGCAGGCAAAAAAATTGAGTGGGTGGATGTCTTGAATATAAAATAAAAATGGTAATTTTTAAGGATCAAAGAAGTAACCAAATTAAAATACCAGAAATTCAAAAAAAATATTTACTTGACGTTCTTCAGAAAGAAGTTACCAACAACGCAATGGGAAAAGCTTCTTCATTCACAACATGTCGTAAAAATATATTATTTATGTATCTTACATTAGTAAAAATGGAATTCAAGGTAAAAAATTACTTTGATGAATATAATATACATATAATAAGAATAAAATATGGTAATTTCTGTTGGTAGAAAAGCAGCCAAATTAAAATTCCAGGACTTCAAAACAATTATTAACATGACGGTCTTTATAAAGAATAAGTCATAAGAAGGCATATGTTGAAAATATAATAATAACATATGATAATTTCTGATAGTAAAAGAAACAACCATACCAAAATACTTGAATTTAAAAAATATATACTTGATGTTCTTTATAAAGAATAAGTCATAGGTATATATTGAAAATGTAATAATAACATATGATAATTTCTGATAGCAAATGAAGCAACCAAACTAAAATAATAGAATTCAAAAAAATATTTACTTGATGTTCTTCATAAAGAATAATTCAAAAGGCATATATTGAAAATATAATAATAACATATGATAATTTCTGATAGTAAAAGAAACAACCATACTAAAACACTAGAATTAAAAAAAAATTATTTACTTGATGTTCTTTATGAAGAATAAGTCATAGATAACGCAATCAGAAAAAAATCTTAATTTTAACAAATGATAAGAAGATATTATTTATACGCCTTCCTGAAATAAAAAAATTAAATGTTAGGGAAAAATTTGTCTGGAAAGTTTATATTGAAATTATAATAATAAAATATGGTAATTTCTAGTAGTAAAAAAAACCAAGCTAAAGTACTAGGAATTAAAAAAAAATATTTACTTCATATCCTTCATAAAAAATAAGCCATAGGTAATGTAATCAGAAAATTTTCTTTATTGCGACCCGCTATAAGAAGATAAGATTTCCGCATGATATTTATATTATTTCCATTAGTAGGAAACTAAATGCAAAGGAAAATATATAATTGAGGTACATATATTGAAATATAAGAAAAAAATGGGGTGATTTCTGATTATCTCTTTGGCTGCTTATTTCTGTGAAAAATAACCACCCAAATTCAAACACCAGGGATTCAAGAATTTCTTTACTTGACTTTCTCCAGAAAGGAAAAGTCATACATGAAGTAAACATTAATCTTTTTATTTTTATTTTGACATATATTTGTAGTCCTTCCATTAAAGGGAAATTAAATGCAAGAGCAGGGTTAATTAGGATATATATTTATAATGAAAATATAATAGGAATAAAATATGGTAATTTCAAAAGTGTAAAAGGAATGACACGATGGAAATAACAAACATTTATTTCCGACATATCTCATAAATGCATTTCTATTTAATGAGTATTTCTTGATAATGTGAGTATTTTATTTCATATTCTTTTTATTGATATTTTCCAAAATAATGATATTAGTTCATGCAGCATTTTTTGCTTATGTTTGCTTTCATAATATTACAGTCATTAATATCAATAGAATTAGTTTTAACAGAGTCAATTCACTCGGCTTGTTGTCAAATCGTTATAAACAAATATCTTATTGATGCGATTTCTATTTAATTATAGTTTCCAAAATATCGTGAAGAAAATTAATAGAACTGTGATTTCAATATGTTCAACATTTTCTTTGGGATAGTACTGCAAACATTATTACATAAACGCAGTCTTGGCGTTTAGCTCCTTTCAAGTTTACTGGGTGCAAAATTTTCAATAAAACTTTTATGAAAATTGGATTAAATGATCCAGCTATAATTTTTTTTTAATTTCTTTTCCTTTTTATTTTCTATGACTCTAAATTTTGTGTGATTCAGGCACTAAATATTGGTGATGCAGAATACTAAGTGTATAATTTTTTCTTACTTCTATTTAATAAGACTATTGAATATATATATATATGTGTGTGTGTGTGTGTGTGTGTATGTGTGTGTGGGGGGGGTTCAATAATATTTTTAGCAAAATTCTTATACAATAAATGAAAAAAAAATACATGATATACTTTAAAGTTTCAAGTAATTTGCCATGAATTTTATCTTATACTTTTATTAAGTGTTTCATTACTTTAAATCACAGAATAAAATGAGAGAAATTAAATTTGTGTAAAAGTTTTTATTTTTATATTTAGTCAATTTGCTGTACATTTGAATTCATTAAAATTATTATTTAATAATTTTTAAGTATTGTTGTTTGCATATTAAAAATGTATAAACTTACTTCATTTTTTTGTGTTGGTATGTTTATAATTAAAAATATATCATTTGCGTTTTTTTATTAATCATTTTCTATTATTTCATTAAATAAATGTTCGCTTTATTTTTTGTCTTTCTTAACTTAAAAAATTAAAAAATCTAAATTACCTACTATTAGTTCCCACTCATCCTTTGTATAATTATTTATGCATCTTGTTTAAATTTTCAATCTTTAATACAATGCTTTTTATTCATCCACTCAAGTTCAAATGCATTTTATAAATTTGTTGTGGATGATACATGATGATAATAAGAGTTTTAGAAGTTTGTAACAATTGAAATCGACAGGCGATTGATCAATCGGTTATATGCAAAGATTTCAGAATTTTCTAACGAAGGTGAGGAAGATGATTTCGATTCTTGTGAAAATCAATTATTTTTTGATATTTAATAAATTTTATAATTATTATATACAAAGTAACTGAAATAAAAAAAAAGATCTAAGTAGGTACTGAATTAAAAAAATGTATATTATT
Source organism: Argiope trifasciata (assembly GCA_026543055.1). Taxonomy (NCBI): domain Eukaryota; kingdom Metazoa; phylum Arthropoda; class Arachnida; order Araneae; family Araneidae; genus Argiope; species Argiope trifasciata. Next base: position 1,189,058 of record JAPMOQ010000159.1, on the reverse strand, counting down.
TGTTTTTCGTAATATATTGTTTGTTTTGGTGTTTTAGTTTTTTTGAGACGTGTAGGAAAACCTGTAATGGTAACTTTATACACCAGATAACACCCTTAAGATTGAGTGGCTACTTTTAGTCTTGTGGTCATATTATCGGGCTACGGGCCATAAGATCTTAAGTTCGATCCCAGCTATCGCCACTTGTAACATTGGGGACCTAGGACGATGAAAATAAAAATAAGTACGCATCATTCCTGCAGCTGAAGCGGTGCCCTCTATATAATATTAAAAAGGTGATAAATAATCCACCAAGTGAAAATAAATCAAGCTGATAAATAATCAGCAAATAATAAAATAATCTAGCTATAGATTTAGGTTTATTGATGTATATGCGTTATATTTGATTTAAATATTATATTATTGTACAATTGTCAACAGAAAAACAGTAGCCCATGTAACTTTATTTATTTATTTATTTATTATCACGTCTTCATAAATTGTGTGTTGATGGGAAAGACTCGGGGGGGGGGGCGTCAGGCTTGTTCAACAAACTAATTATTGAACTTAATTAACTATCATCTCGGAATTTTCCCACTACTGTGTTATTTTTTTATTATTGTTGAATGGATTTGTTGTCATGAAATTAATAACCCAATAAAATACTATAGAACTCTGAAGATAATTTTGAAAGCTATGGTTTGAAAACCACATTTCTAATGTGAAATTAGTATTCTGAATTTTTGGCTGTATTTCTGAAATTATAATATATCTTTGAAAAACTGTCACTAACTTAGTAAAAAAAAATCATACTGTAAAAATTACGAATAAATTTTATATCATATTAGTAACGAAAAAATGCATTAATAAGCACCAATTTTAATGTTTTTTAATGTGTTTCTAAAGATGAATGCGGAAAAAGAGTGTACCATAATTTAGTAAAATATTTGGAGGAGAGCAAAGCTGACATGCCAAAATGCTGGGTTTTTAAAAATTGTGCGCTCACTTCAAATGGTTTTCGAAAAACTCAGAAGAATTGTAAAATTCTCTAAGTCAATTTGCATCCACCACATTTTGAGCAATTTATATATTAATTTTAATCTTACTTTTAGATCTACTCTTATGAAGAAATAGTTTTAACGGATATTTAGTTTTCCAACGGGCACGAGTATATGAGAGATACACTAAAGATGAATTTCGTTTTTTAACTTTAGATCTAATGGCACTGGGAACGCCAGTTCTTGGCTACTTGTCTCCCTCTCTTTGAGCTACTTTCAGTTGTCGTCTTAAGTTTGAGGAGCTAATAGCTCTCTGCCGGTCAGATATTTGTATTTTAGAGATACGCGCGACCGTTCATATAATGCGCGACCGTTTTGTTACATCTTATTTTGTATGATTTTATAAATAAATCTGTGTTGTTTTAGACTGGCGACAGCTGGAAAATGCACTTACAAAGGAAAATGTTGAAAAAAAACCCCACATCTCTAAAACGTAAACTAAAATTAAAGGCGTTAAAGAGAAAAGCAGAACTAGGCATTGAATTGGAAGATGCGATGCCAGGAAAAATACCCTGCCAAAAAAAAAAAAAAAAGCGGACTAGAATCACGAGGTTTAATTGTGAGATTTGACAGAAATTTATATGTTTGGATCACACTAAACACATTTGTCTCAAATTGCAACGCTGCAATGAAATAACAATGAAACTATTTTCTTCCTTTTCATGTCTAACTTTCAATTAATTTTTGCATTTTATACCTAAATTCTGTATTTTTGCAACTATATATTTTATATGCAAGTTGTTCTGTCTGCTTGCTGGAAGGTTAATATCTCAACTAATTATAATATCGATTGATTTTAATTTAACAAAAATTTTACGGTCTTAAAAATATTTTTCACCTCTGTATTAAATGTTTGGTTCTGGGACAAATCGACCGAAGGAATTTTTAATTAAATTTGACTCTACATCGGCAGCAATCGTTTGAAAGAAAATGAAATAGAAATCCAAAGAAATCCGTACCATTTCTTACCATTTAGTAAATTAAGTAATGCTTAAATAAAGAAATTGATTAACACCTAATATGTATATAAGCATTGGCTTAATGTTGAGAAGTAATTAATGAATTTTCTTAATTTGATGGAATAAATGTTCAAAAATGATAACCTCAGAATGAAGAAGTAATCTCCTGTAAGCAACTGCATTTACAGGGAAAAAGGCATATTTCCGAAATTCTAGTCTGATAAATTGTGGCATGATATCATACCTGGCTCACTTATTCGTTTCGATTATATCAGCCGTTGCGGAAAAGAAAGAACATCTATAACTCTGTTATTCTTACAGTGGCTTTTCAAAAAATCAATTTGTTACAGAAAATCCTCATCATTGCTAGAAAGTCTGTGGTGCTAAAGAGTCCTTAGTAATCCTTCTTCCAAAAGTAGAATCATAAACTTGATTAGATTCCTAATTGATCAGGGAGAAGTGCTTCAAGTAGAGTACCCCTATCAGTTTCTTAGGACACCATTTAATACAGCTCGTACTTTATCCATAACTTGTTTTTCATCCCCCTCTCAAGTAACTAATATTTGTAACCCTTTTTTGCATTCATACTGTATATTACTATGTTCATTCATCCAGTTTCTTATACTCAAGATGTTTTTCATTCCAGCATGAACTATTTCTTGTTGTGTGGTATTTTCATGTATTTTGTCATATGTCTATACTTTCAAATTCATTGTTGTGTACTTTTTTTTGTTAATAAAGTCCACCAACATCCATACCAAACTGGAAAAGGGCCACATGAGCTCTATAAACGGAGGTGTGGTGTGGTGTTAAATTTTAAATCAATTTTATTTTTCTTTATGAATTGGGTGGTGAAGTTTTAAAACCCTTATCAGTCTGCTTACAAATATGTGAAACTATATATATTAATTTACCATCAATATTAAATATAAATATTAAAAAAGACAAAGTTATTTTATACTTCCTCAAGAATTTTCAACAAATATATAAATTTAAACTCTCCAATTTTTCCATATACTTTTAAAAGTGCTTCTGTTAATCTTCGTTTATTGCTTCAATCCAATATACAAAGTTTCTTCTGTTGGAACATGGGACTCAAAAGTTGGTAAGAGAAGAATTAGACGTTTTAACTAATCTAATTATCTGCTATTAGAACTAGAATTCTTGGTTTGATGCAGTTGATATAAATATACATGTTTGATGATGAAGCCTATGCAAAATTTAAATCATCTTATGATTTTTATTTAATATGTTCTCATACATTATGGGGTAATAAACGAAGGGTGATGAAAAAAAGTTTACAAATCAAAGGAAAAATGAGTTATTAACAATAGACACAAGATACAAATGGTAATTAAGAGACATATGTGACTGCCACTTCTCTACGTAATCACCAAACCTCTTGTGGCATTTATCACCGCTGCACCAATTTGAAAATCTTCTCATGGTAATAATCAAGTCTCAAGCTGTTGAGCCAGTTCTGGGCACCGTTTTGAACATTACCCTTTGATATGCACCTTGATTTGGATAAGCATTTATTCAATTCCAAGAAGATGAATTAATCACTGGGATCCAAATCAGGACTGTATGAGGGGTTGTGACTCCAGATCTCTCACCAAAAACATTCCAGGAATCTCTCTGTTCGCTCCAAATTCGTGACACTATTTCGTCACCTGTTGCCTACTCATTATTTCACCTCGTATATTTCAGCGATTTGTCTGTGAATGTCAGATAGGGATACGTCCTTGTTCCACAAAACTCGTATCATGGCTAGCACCTCTGTGCGAGACCACTTCAACGATTTTTATATGAGTGTCCGATGGGGGTACATTATTGGAATATCAAGTATCGCAATTCTATACAAAACCACTTCTCTAGACGTCTTGTCATTACTGTTTCAGGTCTCAGTACTAACGCTGTCTCCTCGAAATACCGATCTATGGCCATGTGTCTCCAATCTGGGTAACAATATTCCCATCCACAATTTCTACTTTCCAAATATTGCCGCTTTTTAAAGTTTTCTTTATCCCATTTCGTGGACATCTTTTAGATGATTTCATTTAAAACTTCATTGAAGTTAAGGAGTTTCATATAAAACAAATTATAATAAATTCTACTTTTACATTCCACCACAACATTTCGATTTAAAGTTTGCGTGCTTATATAGACAAGTGGATGTAATTCCAATACTCTTTTTTTTTTCGGTATTCCCTGCTATGTGAAAACTCGGTGAAATCCAGCCGAACATTTATTTGAAGATATAGTTTTTTGCCCTGTTGAATTGTTTAGGGACAAGTGAAAAATGTTTATTCCAAACATTGTTTCATCTCTATAAATATCACTCTCACGAGATAAGTGCAATTTTATCTTATTAACTTTCATACCTGTCATATTTTCCTAACTAAAAATGTTATCTATATAGTATTAACTGCTAACTCTTTAGATATTTACCATTTATCTATAGATACATAATTAATAAAGTATATGTAAAAATTATTCGTGTAGAAACATTTATTATAATAAAGCATCTATTTGAAGTTTGTCTTCTTTCCAATTAACAATCGTTTCTGCCCGAAAAAAAAATCCTCTTCTTTTAATACATACCGACAATTTCATTGGTTTAAAATATCCTAGGAATATTCCTATCTTACAATCAAAAATTAAAAAAAAACAATTATATAACGTATTTCATTCACCATAAAAATTAATATGTCAGTTAATTTCTTAGAGCAGAATCAATTAAAAGCTTAAATAATTAGATGATTTTTAAAGTAATGAAAAAGCTTCAATATTTAAATAAAAATATTTATATTTTGATACATATTACTTACATTAAGAATTAATGCGAATCGGGTTGATTATATGATATTTCTGTAAATAAAAATGTTAAGAAAGTGTTATTTTGCAATTAAAAAACTGAAATTTACTTAATATATACTCCTGTATTGGTTGGGGCTTTTTAAGAAGAGTTTTCACTAAACAAAACTAAGTATATTTCAAGGACCACTGCTGAAGATACAGATACACATAAGTAGAACCTGCTGAATCGAATTAAGGAAAAACGAATTCGATTTGCTTTAATGTAAAAAATGTTGAGGTAATACTGAATTAACTATGTTAATTAATACTGTTAATCAATTTATTTGTCTCAAAAGACTTGGCTTATAAAGCCATCTCCATTGACACTAATTACGTTGCACCTGTGACTTAGTGAGGGGTGCATTTGCACAGACACGTCCGTGATTTCTCAGACGGCGACAGCAGCAACAAAAATCCTGGCAACTAGGTCCTCGTCGGAGTCGAGACGCTTCAAATGGTCCCATAGGAGAAATTCAAGAGAAATCGAGTGAGTATGCCGAACCAATCCTTCCAACGTGTCTTCTCGGAAATACTACATGTATAGTCTTGCGGATTCAAAGGCATCTCCATTCGTCTCACCATACATAAAAAGCATGTCCGTCTTTTCCTCTTATTATAGCCATACTTAATAAAATCCCTGTAGAAATGACAATGTGTAAGAAAACTCCCCTTCATGTTTTCCATCAATACATTGTCTAGTGCTCACCACTTACTCTCTGCCCATGCATTGTATGGTGAAAATTGCTTATTTAGATGTTTTCCATCATCCCTTGATTTTTTTTCTTTGAGTTTTGAAACACCTTGTATATTTAACAACTCCACAACGTAATAATTTGTGACCTTTCAAAATGATGTAATGCAATACTATGAAGAAAGGAGGTCATAATTATGTTTCCGGTTAAATAACTGGGCCGTGATGGCCTTATGGCAAGGTCTCGGCTTCGAAACTGGATGGTATCGGGTTCGAGACACGATTCAGCCGAAGAACCAACGTGTAAGGGGGTTTCTTGCATGTTAAATCTGTCAAGTCAAATGTCATCTCACTGGTGTGGCTTGGAGATGGGTATACCATATCAGGTGTCTTCCTCATCATCTGACGTGGTTCAAAATTATGAAGTCTGTCCCAAAATAGCTCTAGTGTTATTTTACAACGGGACGTTAATATACCTGAACTAAACCTGTTAAATGAGTAGCATATTATTTCAAAAAATTGTAATTAAAAATTACCAAGAAATCACCCAGATTATTATATATTTTTATATTATATAACTTCAGTCTTGTCAGATGGAAGATGATACTAAATAAGTTTGCGACATCTATTTTTATAATAAATATTCAAAATGAGAAAAAAGAAAAGGGATTTATACCCATTTTTGAAACAGACAACGAATCTATCGGAATAGACTCAAATATAATGTATCAAAAATGTCTGAACACTATTATCAAGGAATGCTACGCTTTTCGAAAAAAATATATATGAAATGCTGCATTATAGGATCTGTGCAATTGTTGCTTTGTGTTATCTGATAGCTACCAGCTCAAAGTAACAAATGATGGGAGAAATCTTAAAACTAACAAAAGAACCTTGTTATAATGAATGACATTGAATTCGTGAGAAATAACAAATGATTATTTTTAAAATATAACGAAACTTTTATCATTTTTCGAAAAGAAACTTAACAGGAACGCATAGAGAGAGACAAAATAGTTTATATGGCTTTCTGTGGAAATAAAATAATCAAGTTATAAGATTATGGTAATTACTTTCCTATGTCAGATGAAAGTCTCGTATATTAGAACTGGGGATAATCATAACATTCTTGTTGCAACGTATAATGGTTATTTATGTTTAAAATATAGCAAATGATTTTATTTTTTATTCCATTTATTTATTTGGAGGATGAAAAAAAGTCACAAGAAGAATCGAGATGAAATAAAAAAAGAACCATAATATGGAATGCGATGTTTTGTGAAAACAATACAATTAAAAAGCCGAATTATAAAACGGTGGCGATTTTTTAACTGTGTTGTGAGAAAGCCATTATTATCAAATAAATAAAACAATATTCAGATTGGGTTCTCTCTTCTCTAAGAGGATGTACTTTAAATGTATTCTAACTCCGACCATTCAGTTTACACATGTTTTCCCCAGCAGAGGCATCCTGAATACCAAAAGAAGAATAGTTTGATAATATTAGTTGTCACCTCTTCAGAGGGTATAACATTGGTTTGAGACGTGTTGGCTAATGGCAGTTAGGGCACGTTAAATAGGTCGTGACTGCAAAATCCTTCAAGTTCCCATAACAAAGCGATACCTCTGGAGGTACTGAATCAGGGATGAGTAGGTCTTTGATTTGGATCTAAATTCTCACTTCCTGATGGATGAATGAGTGTATGAAGGGATTCTACCGCCCCCTAAAAAGGGTTGTGTCGTGTTTGTTCGAACAAAGTTGTCCTTTCACCTGAACGGTGCTCATTAACAACGAAAGGTCCACACTACTGCCTTAATTCTAAAGCTCCACTCACTCGGGCTTGGCATGATCAAGTGGCATTAGACAACAACAACAACAACATTGGTTTGAGGTTTAGATGCATTCCTCCAGAGGGAAAGTCTGAGTAAAAAAATAATGGCCGATGTTGGATATTAAGACCTCATCCTTAGTTTCAGCGTAACTATTGCCACTTTGATCATTCAATTCACCTCGAATACCTCAATAAAATGGAAGTGATACAATCTTTGATTAAAGTGTCAATAATCTTATATCAGGAAAATATTACTTGTTGGATGAGGGAGGAAAAATCGTCAGATGAGTAAAAGATTGGCAGTGGTTCCTTTTTAATGAATGCCACTATTTCCTTCAATGATTGAGGAAACCTCCTAAGAAAGGTTATGGTGCTTGTTATTAGGCTTTCATTCTTAATTTTCGGATAACATACGTAACGACTCTTAACCGAAAATAAATTCCCAAGCTACGAGGAATTGTCCCGATTCCTGAATAGCATTTTGGCCTCCCACCAGGTGGACAATACTGTCGACCATGACAAATCCGTTCAATCCGTTACGTTCAGTGGTGGCGGAGTGGTCGTCTGTATGCAAGAACACGAAGAAGGTGTGCAGTACTAATTAAATGATGATAAGTATGATGAACAATCATCAGGCGAGTAAAAGGAGTCAAATTTCTCTCGATGTTTAACCGTGGTGGTTTCCTTAATGTTTACTGTGGTTACTTTCATTCAAGGGGTTACTGTATGTTTTATGAAAGATGCAGGGTCATGGTCAATGTTGGATATTAGGACTCTTATCCTAATTTTCAGTTTAATTGCCGAGATACCGATAATTCAAATCCCACTCCAACATGCAGATTCTTTATTAAGGAAAATAACTTACTTTTAGTTGCTTTATAACGAATCTGTGTCCATACTAATGGAACAAGAATACATTTCACAGAATAATTCTATTTAACTGACATAATATAAATGATGAAACTGCGATAAAAATATTTTTTAAAAAAGAAAAAAAAAAGACCAAAACATCCAGAACATAATATGAAATGAAAATAATATTGACCATTTTAATGTATTATCTCGATAAAATATGATGCGAAATTAATTATTATATCACTTATGGAATAAAAGATATTTCATATAAAATGTGGTCCATTTGTAAAAGACTAAAACTGTCTTCATTTCTTATTTAATTTTAATTAAAAAGGGAAATAATATATTAATATAACTAATAAATCATTGTTTTAATTTATTTAATCATATTAGTAAATAATCATCTTATTTCATTAGTATAATACAATCTGATTTTACCTCTTCTTTTAACAAATCTTTATAATATATGTTGTTTCTTAAAAATGAGATTTAAAATGTATCATTGCATAATATTTCAATAAACAATATTTTAACTTTTAATGCCAACAAATTAAGATTTTATTTCTTTTCCCCAATACTTTTTAAGAAGGAATTTTGAGAGAGTTCATTTTCTTATTTAATTGGTATAATTTGAAACAAAAATAATTAACTTGTTCAAGAAAAATAAATTTCGTATTTTGAATAGATGCCGATCCTTACATATTAAGTTTGATTTATCTTTTTTTAAAGTATATTCACAAAAAATCATATTTAACGATTCTCCAATAAAATGGATCTGTTCAAATATTGAATTATTTATCTGTAAAATATTTCTTATTCCAAGCATTTCTGCATGTATAAATAAAGTATTTTACTACAATCTGAAGTGGCAGTAGAGCCATCAATTCTGGCTTCCACCTGGCTTGACAACCGAATACTTTTAAGATTTCACGGCTGGAGAGAGCTATCATAGAAGAGAAATTTCGGATCCTCTACTGAGAACACTAGCGCCATCTGGTTGAAACTTTAGACTAAAGACAGAGAGTAGAGTTGCACTAACGGTGAATGAATGTTCTTTCTGCGTTCTGTTCTCGTATTTATCATGGTTTTCGACCTGACCTGGAAGTAGAAGGGTTAACAGTTAAGTTCTGGTCACTGATTGTAGATTATTAGGTCTCTTTTAACTGGACTTAGATGCAAGTTTGGTTGATTTGAAGGTAGAACTGTTGTTATTTTCTGAAAATACCAGAAGAAGAGAAAGTGTTCCGTAGAATAATTTTTTGAAGGTGTGAAAGCAAGAAAGAGAGGTAAGGAGTTTATTTTGAACTAAAGTTTTCTGTGATTGTTTCAATAGATTAATGATTGTGATCACTGATTATTTTATTAAAATTAAGATAAATAGGGTTATTTCTGAAATTTTATAAACTATAAGAACAAATAATTCTATAAACTATATTAAATTTTGCTGATTTAATTAACTTTTTATTAACAGGAAATTTTCTTCATTACAATTATCTAATTAAAAATTTATTACGCCTAAAGAATTTTTTAAAAATTCTTATGACATTTGAAAATGTTATGATAAGTTAGAAATAATAATATAATGATGCGTTCAATATTTTTATTTTTGCTTTATTAAAAGGTGCAAGAAAAAATTATGTTCTTTAAATAATTCGTGATGAATTTTGCCTCGCCTCGCTCTTTTTTTGCATCGGTATAGTAAAAATCATCCGCTTTTCTTCAAACTTAATTTAAATTCAAATTCATATTTTAGCAGAAATTAACAACTATATTTTGTAAGTATTCCATTTTTTGAAATTACATACAATTATCCTTTTATATATAATTTAACTTATTTTAATCTATAAATATTCCATTATGAAATTTCACGTTTCATCAAAGTATTCCGTAAAGAATAATTATACTTATGTTTAAAAGTATTTGGAAACTATTTTTTTCCTATTCACGAATTTATCTTAGTATTTTTATGGAAAAAATTGCTAACATTTTTTTTATCTATAACTAATTAGGTTCAAAAGTTTAGCTATACTAATTAGATAAAAAGTAATATAAGCTATAAGATTAACCATCCATCATTAATTTAAAGACAAATAATTTTTTAAAGAATACATTGGTTGCTATGAAATTTTTTATTCATAATTTAAAAACATTTTAATAACTAATACAAATTTGATCTTTAATTAAATTTATGCTATGAATTACTTAAATTTATCAGTTTAAATTTTGCTACAACTCAACTACTTCCGTTTTTACTTTGAAAATAATTTTTGCAATATTTACAATCCCATTTTATTAATTTTAGCAGTTTCGTTCCAAATTCTTAATTTACAGAATTAAATTAAAAAGCGTTTTAGATTTTTTACCTTTTTACATTTGACATCCAATAATTATTCGCTAGAGTTTAATTACAAAAAATATTTTTTATTTATTTTATGCAAACGATATTTTTTTCTGAAACAATTTTCAACAATATTATTGAATCGGAAGTTCGACAAAAGAGAAGAAATCAGCCTGAAATAAAATTATTCATTTTCAAAAATTTGCTTTTATCAATGCTCAAAATATTTGCCAAAAGGCAATGAATTATAATAAAATGATTTTTCAGTTAGTTCATACTGAAAAAAAATTAGATGTTTTATTTGGAAATTATTTCATGTTTAATGCATTTTCATTTATATTTAGCTTTTTAATCAAAAAATATGAGAAATTTATTTACTGTAATTAATAAAGATTATAAGCCTTTCAGAAATGGAAATATGTTAATATCATAAAGTGTATTTTTTTTCTATTTTTCTTTTTAAAGAGTTCTTCTTTACAAACTAAAAGAAAGAAAAAATAGCTCTTCAAACAAAAAGCACTTTTATCTGTTCTCTTAAAAATGGATGTAATGGTGGCATCGTAATAAGTTAACTTCGCATTTAGGTATTATTTATAAAAGAGTCACAAATGTTGATTGAATTGACTTATTTTTCAACTTTTAATCCAATTAATTTATATTCAAATACATGAAATTTTATGTTATTATATGCATCGAGAATAGTATCAGAATAAAGGGAATTATAATGCAATTGAGAAAATTTGATTTTTCTTAACTATTATAAATTATATTTGAATTAATCATTTATTTTAATCTTTGATGACCTGTTACAACACCGGATACAATTCAAATTAAATTTAAAGCGCTGTTAAAAATTCATAATTTTTTTGTATCTTATTCGTTTGCTTTCAAAAAACATTCTTTACCTCTTGCTCTACATGATTGGAAATGAATTAGATTTGGGAAACTTTAATTCATTCGTAGGATTATTTTATCTGCACTATATATAAACGAAAAATATTTAAAATCATCATATATTTTTCTAAATTAGAAAATATTTATAACTTGTAGTGTTTCTTAAAAATGATTGAATGACTATAATGATCAAAGTACTGAACTTATGTCAGTATATAAAAAAAAACTTGCGCTTGCGTTGAGATTTCCATATGATTAAAAAATCATAAAATTCTAATAATAAATTTTTTCACTGCATTTATTAAAATGATTTAATCCTATTAATTAGTTTTATTCGTATGTTATCAATATAAGATGCGATATCTTAATATAAGATACAATATTCTAAATGTAAGTCAATATCGTAATATTAGTTGAGAATTCCCAATATTCGCCATTCTCTGCTATTAGTTGTAATATCTATGCTATATTAAAATGGATCTTTATCTTTAAAATTAGAAGTTAACATTGAATCTTTCTATAGTCATTTTAGACCGAACGGTGAATTCAAATTTCCCAATTAATTGATTTAATAATAAATTCCATTATTATAGTTTGCTTAGCTGACGTGTTTTTACAAGACTCAAAAGGAATAAAATTCTATTGTTGGCTTAGAGGCAATAAAATATCATTGGCATGCGTGTGAACCCTAAGGAAATGCCATGAAAAGAAATACTTTACCTCCATCATATTTCCGAAGCTGGATTTATTGACATATTTGTTCGTGGATTAAGGGAACTAGGAAGTGAAGCAACTTCTCAAATATTTCAAGTTCTCGAACACAAAATTGTATCATAATTTGAACTTTTCGCATTATGTTTCTATTATAGTTTTATATATGGGTCTTGATATGTCCATTAACGGTAGTATTCAAAAGATTCATTTAAAATGTTTTTGAAAGAAATCGATATCCAC
>JAPMOQ010000159.1:1128314-1176629 GCA_026543055.1 Argiope trifasciata | reverse complement strand
TAATACATTTTACAAATGAAATATTGATTACAATGCGGTGTGAAAACATTATCATCTGAAGGAAATCGAAAAATTCTAGGAATTAACAAATTTATGATAACAAATTATTAACAAATTAGCAATTTTATTTATACATGGGTCTTGATATGTCCATTAATGATAGCATTCAAAAGATTGATGTAAAATGTTTTTGAAAGAAATCGATATCCACACTGGTATATTCATTCAGCCTTTTGATAATACATTTTACAAATGAAATATTGATTACAATGTGGTGTATTGAAAACGTTGTTATTTGAATGAAATCGAAAAATTCTAGGAATTAACAAATTTAATTCCTACAATTATACAATAATTCACATTATAAAGTGCGCAATTAATTTAATTTTAAAATTAGTTTGATTAATTTAATTTTTTTTTGTTTTATTTAGTACGCAAATAAACATATACTTCTTTTTAATTAAATTTATGTCTTTTAGTTTGTAATTTCCGCGTATTATTAAATAACTTCGTAGATGAAACATATTAGTATGTTTTAGAATTGTTTTACTTACCTCTTTTGAAATCGAATGCAATATAAATGCTGATTGACTTTTTTCTTAGAGTCTTATGACAACGCACTCGGTCAAACGTTTAATATTTAAAGCAATACGTAAAGCAATGAAAGACAGTTAGTATTTTATCAAATATTTTAGTTATAATCTTTGAAAGATATACAACTGAAAGAAGAAATATAAAAATATTCAATTCCTATCAGTTCAACAAATAAATATTTTATTTTAGTTACTTTTTATTAAATAATTATCAACAAAATTATTATCAAAAAATTATTGATTTTCGCTGGAGTTGAACTTGCATTCTTCACTTTCACGTGAAAAATACTGAAATTCTTGCAGTTTGTCGACTGAGCTACTGCCTGTTGATTTTGATTTTCATCACAAACTGCTAAAACTCTATTTAAATTATTAAAAACTAATTAAATTTAATGAATGAAATAATATTAAAAAAACTGTGTTGACATCAAGTGTCATCCTCTATGAGTTTAAAAAATGCACTTGAATTCGAGTGGTTGAATAAAAAGTATGAATAAAAGTAAAAGTAAATATATATAGGGAGAGTGTGAACTAATAGTAGGAATTGGAAAAAATAGAAATTCACATAAAAATAGAAAAGACCTAAATATTTAATATCATTAAATAATTATTTATACTGAAGATAATATCAATTATTTAAAACAATTAAATAAATCACATGCACATTTCACGCTCGGATTTACATACATTAATAATTTGAAATATCCGTTCTTAAAGTGTTCAGTTCTATAAAAATTAGAGAGATGATTCCTTAATGACAGAAGAGTTCTCTTAAGTGAAATAAAGCCAAAAATGGTGGATTTTTTTAAATAATCGTTTTCCGTTCTTGAAGTGCTCAGTTCTATAAAAAAACATACAGAATTCCATAACAACATAGGAATTTTCTTAAGTGAAATAAAGTTGTAAATGATGGATTTCTTTAAATAGTCGTTATCCGTTCTTGAACTGTTCAATTCTATAAACAAATACATAGAATCCCCTAATGACATAAGAATTCTCTTAAGTGAAATAAAGCCATAAATGGTGAATTTCTTTAAATAATCGTTATCAATTCTTGAAGTTCTCAATTCTATAAATAATGTAGAGAGCTCCGGAACGACAGAAGAATTCTCTTAAGTGAAATAAAGCTATAAATGGTGGACTTTTTTAAATAATCCATTTCTCTTTTTGAAGTGCTCATTTCTATAAATAATATACAGAGTTCCGTAACGACATATGGATTCTTTTAAGTGAAATAAAGCCATAAATGGTGAATGTTTTCAAATAATCGTTATCCGTTCTTGAAGTTCTCAATTCTATAAATAATATACAGAGCTCTGTAACGACAGAGGAATTCTCTTAAGTGAAATAAAGCCATGAATGGTGGACTTTTTTAAATAATGATGTTTATATTTACTGAATAATAAATATGCATGAGATGAATCTGATGAACTTACAAATGAACCCATTGCATCCCTATTAAATAGATTAATATTTTTCTCAAGCGACAATTAATTCATCTTTAAGTATTTCGCCTCCTGTTAACTCTTTTTATAATAAATTTGTGAGATGATGGATTTCCGCGGTAACTGTGTCTGTATCTTTTTTTAAAGCTAATGTTCGAGAATAATATTAATCAAATCATTTTTGTTTATCTAACAACCGACACAATGACGGAAATATGTTAGATAATTAGCCATACAGCTGGCAGATTCTCAAACTAATGTCTTTTCAACGATCCTTGGTGGGTGGATATTGAACTGAAATTAGATTACAGCCTACAGCAGTTCCGCGCCCTAAAAAAATATTCCACGAAAGTGGAAATGTAAAGTTAGCGTTGAATATTTAGTTAAATCATTTAGCCCTCGAGAAGATTTAAATAAAATTTGATTTAATGTTTTGAAGCCAAAATTTTTTTAAATTTTTTTCCCGCGAAATTTGATTTAAATAAAATGAACTTTAAAAAAAATATTTTATGTTTCTAAAAACTAAGTTCTTTAGTATTGAAATAATTGTTACGCTTTTTTATATTCACTTTTAAATAACTTAATTTACTTTCCAAAAACTAAATAAGTAGGTCTCTATTCAGCTGAGTTATAATAAATTTTATAAATAACGTCAATACATATGTTTGATAAATTTCTTGTTGAAATTACCCTTCTATGTATTACATTTTATTATAAGTATTTATGTGACCAAAATTGTAAAACTTCATTAGTAAACCAATTTTCTATGCATTAAATTCGTTTTAAGTCTAACATAGAATTATGAAATCGCATCATGTCTTCGCAAAATCTTGCCTTCTCTGTATTTTTAATGTACGTTTATTTAAAAATTAAATAAAATGGCAATTGAAACAAGAAGCAAAATGAAAAAAAAAATGCTTTTTTAATATAAGACAAAAAATGTGAGTATATATTAATAATTTTTTTTAAACAGTAAATAAATCCAGAAAAAAAATCTGGCAATATGATAGATATTTAAATTTCATTTCTTTTCATCGGTCTAAAATGTTATAATATATACAGAAGCGATCAGTGAATTTTACTAACACCTGTATTGCGATGAAAAAGGTTATGAAAGAAGAAATATGTTTAGGAGTTTGCTAAAAACTTATTCCTGCAATTGCGTTTAATTACTATTCAAGTATTTTTAAAAAATCATAATTTTCAATTGTCGGTGATTGTTTATTATATAATAATCAACCCCCATCTTTGTAATTGAGGATGAGATGCTTCCGGTATGGTGGTATTATCTCGGCAATACAGTTAATACAGTAAAGGTAAAGGACCTGACTCCCTCCATTGATGCCGGGACGTACTCCCTATGGGTGGGTTGTACCGTGACTGGTGATGGCCCTTAGGACTCAACCACAGTCCCCACCAATGTTGCTACCTCGGTGGCCCAGTTATTTAGTATTTATTTCCGAATTTCTTCGGGAGGGACGGAGAGTTAGTAAAATAGCTGGGTATCATAATCGTTATATATATTTATCTACAACTATCTGTAACGCAGGACGTTTTTAAATGTTCTCCACTCGTCATTGTCGAATTAGAAATTATAACTTCAGTTTTAGTAGCATTTATTTCTTACCCAACTTTACGCAAAAACATGATTGAAAGAACACAAAAGCTTTAATGTTATTACATTAGAAATGATCATAATATAATATAATTATAAGGAATGTAATTATAATAAAAATATTACTTTTACTTATTTACTAAGAACTTTCTCAATGTACAGGACACATTCTAATACAACTTTTTTCAGTTATTCAGTGACAATCAAATCTGCGAAATTGTTGAAAGAAAAAAATGTTCGTTTTAATGTGTAAATATCCTAATGTATTATGATGAATACGAGCTTTTAATATGAAAGTGACATTATAGGTTTGTATTTAGTGATTAAAGCAAGTGATTTATATCGTTCTGTAAAAAAATTTCGTAATAGGTATTTCTATTGTTAAATTTTTTAACCGAGTATTATTAAATTCCAATTAACGAAATAAATTTTTCTTTTATCGAATTTTTTTTAATGCGTGGTAACTACGAGGGTTGGAACTTTAATCGTAGCTATTATTTGTTTACATGGAATGCAAAAGAGATTCCTGTGACCATGTTTTACTGTCCCTGTATAGTCGCCAGCAGTGTGTACAGCCCGTTTCCAACGAAGTCACTGAACACCTGTAGCAGCGCCTGTTCTGTTTATTGTTCGAATGAACCGATCTGTCATCTTCAAGAATTTCTTAACGGTATGCGGTGGGGGAATGCCACGTTTTAGGATGACACCATCACTGTCGTACACGAGAATCAGCACACCTTTCACATTGCTGGTGTTCTGAAGAAATTTCGAACATCTTGGTAACTGACCCGTAATGACACCATTCGTTTGACTGGCTTTCCAATTTCGGCTAGTACAATCTGTCCCAAATATGTTCTACCGTAATGATACTACTGTACAACCTCTGCTGCTGTACATTTCATTTTTATCCAACTTCGTTGTTCTGGTTTTGAAAACATCCTGGTGACAATTACTTCAGACCGCTAGCTAATACAAAGATCAACTCTTCGCGTCACTCCGCATGCGCATAACGTAGGAAAGACGAGTCTTTTTGCTGAGAGGTAAGGAAGGCTCGTAGTTAATGTGTGGTATATGTGACATTCTTTGATTTGTTTGCAAGGCGGTTTTGCAGCAGTGTTGCTACTATTAAAGATCCAACCCCCATAAATTTAAATTAATAGCGACTAAGTCATTTTTCCTTTCACTGAAGCCACTTTGGGCCTTATTTCGAAGGCAGATTTATATCATTATATATGTGAGTATAAAATTAACTAATATTTCACTATATAAAAATAACTTTTATACTGCTATAATATATATTATATAATAGTAGTATAAAAGAAAATAATATATCATATATTATATTATAGTAGGATTCAAGTAATGACTATATCATATACTATATTGTAGTAAGATAATATTTATAAATATATCCTCTATTATATTAAAGTAGAGTTAAAGTAATGAATAAGCTATACATGCTCACTATTCTATTTAATATCTGGAAAGAAAATTGCATAGTAACTTCTAACATATAAATCGTTTGGCAGACATATTTTGGAAGACGTTATAATCAAGATTTATTTCATTTAAACCAAAGAACTCAATTTTTCTTCGAGCTAATTTTTGTTTTAATTATTTGTCATTTGTCATCGCGATTTAGATTAACAATTTGTATTTTTTTTTCGTACTATCTCTGATGATTTTAAAGTGAAAATATTCATCTAATCACCTAAAATTCAGCATGTATGTGAATTTGATTCTCCTTAGAGGCACTCAGTGATATGACTTGAAAGTGATAATGGATCGAATATTTTTTTTTGATATTGTTTCACACTGATGAGACCTTACTAAAAATAATTTCACAATTTCAAAAAGGGAAAAAAAATTAATTAAATTCTAATATTTATATCACAACTTGACATTATTCTAGAGCTCAAGACTATTCAACATAAATCATAAAATTTCATAATCATTCATTATAAAACAATAAATAAAGCAGAATTATAAATCATGAGTAAATGCGATGGGAAAAACTCTTATTTTAGATTATGAGCACCAGATTTTGAGCACCTGTTGTAACTCATATGGAACTCTTTTACTAGAGAAGTGAATATGATGCCCATTCAGAAATATTATTATGTGGTAGTGTTCAGAATGTCAAACAGCAGTAGCCTATCATTTTTTTCACAGAAAATATCGAATTAATCCACCATCACCACAGAATATTTTATTGTGAATCAGAATATTGGATGTCGAGATCGGAAATGGTAGATATATTTGTACAAGAAAAGGGAGACTTTTCTGTGCCATTAAGACATCTAACGCTCATACTAGGTCAGCACTGAGGAATTCTCTGTCTAGTATTTGGCATATGATGGGGAATATGAGCTACAAGCAACATAAATTGGAGATCTCGCTAGCACAGCGGTTTTGTGTAGAGCTCAGAACCTATAAATATTTTCTTAGTGTAGTGTATGTATATACAGTAAAAGCTCTTTATTCGGGGGGTATATGTTCCATAAATATGCTGCGAATACAGAAACCGTGAATACAGAATGGTAATATATATGGGATTATAGGGGATGCGTTACTAGGTAACAAAATAAAAAGAAAAACAAATGTATAAAAAAATCAGTTTAATTAAAATTTTTGAGCATTTTGATTAATTATCTTAAGGCTTAGTCAACGGTTTGAAGAATTTTGTAATTTTCTCTTGCTTGGCAGTTTTTAAAAGCTCCTTCAATTCAGACTGATAAGCAGAAGCCGCATTAACAATTTGCCTCGTAAAAATAAGACTTCGTTCCATAGATGGATCAATGTTCATAAAGAAATCTCAAAGCTCATTTGCCATTCTTAAACCTTGACTAAGATTTTTCAAATTAAATGCCACGTTTCCAGTGCTTGATGAAGTCGCTTCTTCAATGGGCTGTAAATTTAACATTTCTTCCAAGTCGATTTCAGTCAGATCTTCATCTTGCGATTAAAGCAATTCCTGAATGTCACTTGATTCTATCTGTTCGAACCCATCTCGCCCTATTCCATTCGCGATTTCGGCTATGTTTGCAGTTTGCATTTAACAACATACTTTAGAAAAAGTAGTAATAAAATCTATTTTACTTTTTTAATTAGTCCATTTGACGGTATTTACAAAAGATATTGCGTTGGATACCTATTGGAATCTTATTATTATGTATGTACTTATTAGATCCGAGAATAAAGAAATTTTTAGCCACGAATACAGGAATTGGGTCGAATTTTTTAAATCCGCTAATAGTGAATATATATATATATATATATATATATATAATATGTTTATATATATATAATGTTTTATATAAGAATAAAAGTTTTTGGAATATATATATACAAAATGGTCGGAATGGTCAAATGGCAAGAAATCGGTAATGGAATTTTGAAAGATTTTTTTTTTAATTCGGAATTTTAAAGATTCATCTCATTGGCCCAGATGCTTCAATATCTGCCTCCCAAGAACTATAAAAGGCTGACACTCTCATGTATTGGTAATTGTGAATCAGTAGTAGTCATGAATTGAATCGTGGTGAATTGAAATAGTGAGTCGGCAGCTACGGCGAAAAAAGACAGCGTAGTTACAGCCGTCTGGAAAGACAATAGAGTGAAGCTCCGAATGAATTATGTCTGGAAGCTTTGTGTGCTGTTGATGTTGCTACTACCAGATTTCTACTCGTATGCTACTGTCTGCTCTAGAGTGCTGCTGTGTGCTGTTCTGTGTATTCGTTTTGGGTGTACATATTTGTTGTCTTTGGGCTGTCTTGTCTTCCAATACATAAACGTCGTCGCTGTTTTATACTGAGGCCTGCTTTTTGTATTTTTCAAACCAGACACCCACTAAAGTTTGAAATGAATCTGGCGTTGAAAATTTGTAATTAAATATATATATCCTATATATTTATATACCTGTAGATATATAAAGAGAGAAAAATAAGGATTATACGGATGGAAATGATTCAAATACAATCTTTTCCAAATACACCTGCTTATTTGTGTTTTCTGTATCCTTTCAATGAAAGAGAAATATCAAAAAAAAATACCATCACAAACTTCACGGTACTAAAGTAACCTGTATTACATCATTTTTCTCTAGGAATAAGGACACGGAGCCCTGAGCGGTAAGAGTATTTGTATTTATTCGACTATAGGAGAAATTGAGAAATGTTTTATTCATCGGGCTAAATTTTTGATGTGATAGAGCTATTTTTGAGGAAAGATATCGCTCCGAGTCATCAGTTTTATCCTTTATTGCAAGGTCAGGGATTCTCTATCTTTGATGGTTTTCTGAGTGGCTGAAATCATATTAGAGAATATTTTATTGGATGGTCTTGCAGACAAACAGACAAAAGTTCCATGAATTATGAATTTCTTTAATATTGGAATTGAAAATAAATTACTATTCAAATAAAATGCAATAAAAATTTTGAATTCAGAATAAAAAGGGATCATTTTAAATAGGTTGGAGTTCGAAATTGATTTGATTTTAGATTCCAATAATTTTTATTATAAAATTATTTCAATCTCTTTAGTATAATGGAATAAAACTGATAGCGCAGTTGTGAGAATTAACTTTAACACGCGATTACATTTCTTGTTAAAAAATATCTGAAAGTCACTGAAATTGCAACCGAGTCTTAGCTCAGGTTTGCATTATTCGGTAATCGATTTAGCAATATTTTTGTACATTTTTAGATAATCAGAAATGGTAACAGAAGACATGAGTGATTAAAAGTATATAAGTAAGGATTGTTAGAGAGAAATGCTTTAATTCTATCTGTATGGGAAGAAATGCTTTATTTCTATCTGTATGGGAAGAAATGCTTTATTTCTATCTATATGGGAAGAAATGCTTTATTTTTATTTATACGGGAAGAAATGCTTTAATTCTATCTACATACAAACGTTCATTTATCGAATCTACGGAACCTGTCCGTGGAGTTTAGATATCACGGCAAAATTGTTCTCACTATTGTGAAGTGTGTTTTCTCCAATATTTGTGGTGAGTGCTTCGTTCGTTAGGGGCAATAGTCCAAATGTATCTGTTAATGGGGAAGTTTTATGAAATGGATCAAATTTGTTCATAGTTAACAATTAAGCATTTGTTTAATAGTTAAACAGTCCTTTCTTTTGCGTAGTAACCTCTCAAATATAAGTGCTGTTACAGCAATTTTTTAAAGAGAAAACTAATTTTTTTCTAGCTTTAAGATAAAGTCGAGAATTCCGGTATTCAAAATATCAGAATTTTAATGATATCTGATGTTTAAGATAATTCTTGTAAAAGCAATCATGAATAAGTATATTATGATAGTATTATCCACCGGGATCTAAATGACATATTGAAGTGTGGAATATATATTTCACAATAGTCGCAAAGTACAATGGGTAGCCTGGTTAATAGGGCATTGGATTCGTATCCTTTGAGTTGCGAGCTCTTGCGAGACCTCCGAGTGTCTAGTGGATGGCGCACGTATAAATCTGTCGTGGTTACTAAGTTTTACATGTCGAGAATAATACCACTTGGAGCACCTCGTAATTGAGGAGATGCTTCCGGTATGGTGGTTGGATCTCACCAGCTCGGTGTTTACCACAATAGATGGGAGCACTAAACCTCCCATCGATAACTGGACGTACTCCCTACGGTGAGGTTTGTATTGTAGACGATGACAGCCATTAGGACTCAACCAAAATTCCAGCTAGTGTTGTTGTTGCAGATGTCACTCGGTTTTACGTGGTGTATCCGTATGAATTCGAGCGGGTCGAAGGTCAGTAATATGACTTACCACTTGGGGTACTGGTGCAGAGGTGATCGTCCTTTCACTCAGGTCTAAATTACGATCTTTGAATGAAATGTATGAATGAAGTTCACAACGTAAATACGGTAGAGACACGTGAGTAGCAAACCCAAAATTTTGGTCCTATATGGCACTGCTGAAAAACAAGAGACTCAAAAAATTCGGCTTAAAATCGCTGAATCTTTAGTCAGCGGGATTGTCCATGCCAAGTGCCATCAGAAATAACAATAAAGATGATCACAATGATTGATTCAATTTTACACATTAATATTCTGGTAAAACCTTCTTTGCACTCTGAAACTCCTTCGATGTGAGATTTCTCCGAAGTTCTTTCAAATACGAACTTTCTCATTTGAAGTCTAAAACTACGAAGTCCTCAGCGATGAGAAATTGTTCATGTTTATAAGCAGTTCATTAAAAAAACTGAATTTTTCTATTCACAGTTTGAAAATTTTCAGGATCCCTGAAAAAGCATTTATAAGAAGTTTTATTATTATAAAATGATTCGGTGGCTTAGGAGTAAGATCTCGTCTTCGGAACTGAAGAATTTCAGGTTAGGGATCTGATTTAACCAAAGAACTATCTTGTAAGCGGGTCTGGTATCTATGGGGGAAGAAAGTTATCTCACTGTTATGTAAAATTTGGAATTGTGAGAGCCAGCTCAGGTGTTGTTTTCGTCATCTAGCAGCGGCTCTAAGCTGCCAATTTTGTTTCAAACTAGTCCCAGTGTTGCTTTAAAATGGAATGTTAATTTAACTAAACTAATCTAACGATTTCCACAGCAAAACTATAATTTTCTATTGATATTTAAATAATTTATCTTCTCCAGAATCTACTCTATTCGGCTATAAAATGTTCTACTGTAATTTTGTACATTTTGTACACGTCCGTTGATTCTGAATTCATATCCATTTAATAATTTTGAGTTCTACTTTTAGAGTTTTTCATTAGTTTAAATCACTCTTTATATGCTATAATATGCTCTCAAGGAAAAGAATTCAGATTAATTATTATTCTGAATAATTTTAATTACAACATTAAAAAAATCCCAATTATTAGTAAACATTTGTATAAAAACTTTAATAACTGTATCCGTAGTAACCATAACTGTATTATATAAACTATTTATTCTTTTAATTAAATTCCTGTTTGCTAATTGAGGTGCCTTTTTGTATATGGAGTATAATATATTTTGAGAACTAGGAAAATTTATAGTAAATTTTAATAAAATTTATCCAAAGGGGTGAACACTCTACACAAAATTGTAATACAGCAATCCTATTTTTCTTTCTACGCAAGTTATAGAATCTCATCAAAATCTCAGAAAAATCTTGATATGCAAAGAAGTTATGGGTAAATATACACGTATAATTGCATTTTTTTCATAAATCCCCAATTTGTTTTCTTAAAACACCTATCAATGAAAACGTATTCCACCAACAATCAAAAGTTTGATTCATTTCATTGCAAATATTATTTAAAACACACGCTGAAATGTTTATGCAAATGTCTCATTTAGAATTTGAGATATCATGTTAGCGGTGGAGAATTTTTGTGAAGTTTTGAAAAATTGAAGACAAATTTTAGCTGAAAAAAAAAATGCTACCCTGAATGGTGGGTCAGATCTTCCTTTACCTAGAAAAGATAAACTGTTTGGGGAAGAGGAAAGTTGAAACTACAAGAAATAACAAAATATAATAAAAATTCGCCAATATAGTTGATACCAGTATTTTTACCTCAGTTGGATATCTTAAATTATTTGTGCTAAGCAAATCAAATCTTATAAGAACAAATAAAACATTGGTATGAGTATTTATTGTCTTAAAATCAGAGTATTTATTGTCCGCACATTAAAATTTCCAATTAACCTTGTCAAAACAAGAGTAAATGAACTAAAAAATAGAATGAAAAAGAAGCAGCTACCTAATTAGTTTTTTTCAGCAACAAACAAGATAACACCGAGTAAAAAAAAATTCATATTCTGAAGCTAATCTTTTCAAATTTATAAATTTGGTAGCTTGTAGGGCCCTTTAAAAAATGGATCATTTAAAAAGTAAACAAAGTTTTGAATAATAGGGAACTTTAATTAAGGAAGTGAATCTTCCAATCAATAATTTTACTTTTTATGCAATTTTCGATACATTCCTCTCCGATAAATCTAATTTATTTTTTTCTGCGGAAATATCTTCCATGCATACAATATTTATTAGCTGTTTTAGACGGGGGTTTTGAGACTGATATCTTAATTAAGTGAAAGCTAATAAAACATTAAAGGGTTAATGTTTTTTACCAGCAAGTCACTAAAAACTCATTATAAGTGAATAATTAGCTGGATTCTAATAAAAATTCATCTAATGTAATAGCTTAAAATAGGCTGAGTTAAGAAAATGTGTTCGATTTTCTGATTTAATATAATATTTTTTCATCATAAGGGAATATTATTACTAGAATAATTTCACAAGGAACAATATATCAAGGGCACCAGAGTATTTATAATTTAAATAAATTTTGAATTGCGACCAGTAAACTCAAATGTTGTTAAAAAATTGACAAAAAACGCATATTTAAAAACAAAATCAATATTATATATCCTTGATGCAGCAATATAATCACCTGATTCACAGCTCGTTTCTAATTTTATAAAAATGGGCACACAAAAAACAAAATTGATGTTATATATCTTTGCTACAAAAATATAATAATCTGGTTAACAACTCATTTCACACGTTACAGTTTAGTAATAAGTTACCTTCACCATTATTTTCGATTTGAGATTGATAGACGATCGTTAAAAATTTCGCATTCACATCTAATAAATCATTTATCATGAATAATTTATTCTGATGATTCCCTGAATATTATGCTAAAAAAGAAAATAAAATTTGTTTTAGCCAAGCAAATTTTAAATTTAACTGAATTTGAACGTCTTAATACATTAACATTTTTGAAAATAAGTCATTTATATGAAATTAGTTGATAAATCTTTCATTTCTCGTCAATAATTTCTTGGCTAGTATTTTTAAGGCTAAAATTAATATTTCATTACCTATTACGTTAAATGGAATAATTTCTATTACTTACCACGCCCCTAGACTGTCCGTCATTGGAGCATTTACTTTATAATACCTTGCAAATGATGAAGCCGTGTCTGTGTTGCCAAGGATATGGGGAGCAGTAGTTTCTGAAGGCAAGTAAGCAGAAGATTGGCTATTAATTCAAATAAAGAAAACACTCACACATCCGATAGAGGAGATGTTTACATTTAACTATGACGGCTTGCGATTTTATGAGACGTAAACAATACATATAATTAATAATACAAAAGGGAAAATCTACTAATACACAGCAAATTATTTCTGGGCAATTTTTATTTAATGTAAGTTGCATTAACATTAAATTAGGAAAAATAAAGAATAAATTTATGTTCTTAAAATTTTTTAATTAATTTTTTTACAAAATAGTAGTGATCTTTTTTATACTAAAATGCTTTTTTTTAGATATCATTAAGTTTTTTCCGTAATATTTTAATTCTCTATTTTCAGCATCTTGGTCACAATATTTAATGATATTATTCAAAATTTTCTTCATACCACACTTCAAAGCTTTTTCACCACTTGAATTAGCCTTGTCAATACACAATTTTGAGTTAAAATAAAATGCAGTCAGAAATAACTCAACACTCACATATACTTGAAAAAAAATTGAACTAAAAAGTATCTAATGGTAGTAACCCAAGGTTAAAGGTAAATACTGGAAATGCACTTATCGTTCCTCGTAGCACCCTGGAATCGTCGAAATGTGATCGTCTCTAAATCCGTTGAGGAACTATACATACATAGTTACCATAACTTTTATCTATATTAAGATATTTTTATTAATACATCACTTGAATTTTATTAATGCTAAACAAATAGTTTCTGAAATGTTTAAACTAGCCTCTATATGTGCAGGGTGATCTATGTTTATCATTTCACTATATATATGATAGAAAAATAACTCACACAAATTATACGAGGGGTGATCCAGAAAAATGTACAAGGAAATTGTAGAATGTTTTATTAACAATAGTCCAAAGATACCAATCGTAATTAGTACCACTTCTTAGCATAATCACCAAGCCTGTTGAGGCATTTATCACACCACCGAATCAATTCGTTTAACCCTGGTTGGTAATAAACACATTTTTGGCTATTAAGCCTGTTCGCGGCACCATTTAGAACATCACAGTTTGTCTGATATGAACATTGTCTAGGTAAGCGTTTCTTTCAGGAAGAGAAAAGGAAATGGTCACTAGGTGCCAAATAGGGACTATATGGATGTGGCTACAGACCTCCCACTTAAACATTTCCAGAAATCACTCTGCCTACTTCAAAGACCATTTCGTCACCTGTTTCCACCCATTGCTTCGCCCCGTACACTTCAATTATTGTCTGCGAAAATTAGAGGGGTACACATCCTTGATCTATAAATAGCATATAACGACTTGCACCTTTGTGAGACTACTTCTCAAGACATCTTACTATTACTATCGTTGTTTTAGATCTAAATACTAACACTATCTCCTCGACCAACCGATATAAAACAACACCGTCTGTCTATACTCTGGGTAGCAATATTCCCATCCACAATTTCTACTTACCAAATATTGCTGTTTGAAAAGTATTTTGGATCCCCCCTCGCACAATTATTGAGCTCTTATTGATTTTAAAACCATTTACAATTATGTCCTTTTAACAGCGTTAAGAACACACCACTTAATTAATTACAATTCGAAAACTTTTGGATAAATATAATTATTAGTCACAGTTTTTAGCGTAAATATGTAAAGACAGTTTAGAACCTGCTACATGTATGTAAAAGGCATCAGTAAAGAGTAAAATTGCTTAGTTGATAACAGCTTAGAGAAATTGCCTTTCAACTTTATTAATCACTGTTGAGAAAGCAGAACGACTGGTAATTAAAGGAGTTGAAATCGAATGGCCATTTGGAATACGAGGAATGCTGAGAATGCGGAAGCTCTCTCCTTTATTTGGAAGGATGGTTGATGAATTACATTGGGCATAACGATTGCTGAAGTCTTGTGTTCAGCCATTACACTTTATCCCTTAAATTCAACATAAGTGGTGGCATTCCAGGTGTATTCGAAGACTTACAGAATATAGTAAACATTAGATTATTGCGTATCGATTATATTGTCAAGATATTTATTGACTGAATTTCTAGGCAAATCTGCAGTAAAATTTTATTTAATCAATTGCTACTATTAGTTCCCACTCTCCACATATATATTTATTTATATATCTTGTTCAAATTTTTAATTCTTAATGAAACACTTTCTGTCAAGTTGAAATACATTTTTTTTTAACTTGTGGTGGTTGACACTTGATGTTGATGCTATTGTTCAAATTTTAATTAATTAATTTTAACTCTGTATTTTGAAGTTAAATGTATGTTTTTGCTAGTATTTAAAAAAGTAGTCTGAAATCTGACTACATTTTGAAATGTTTTTGTTCCCGAATAATTTTACATGAAAAATATTTGGGAATTTGCAATGTAGGTATAATTAATTTTACCCATAATATATATATATATATATATATATATTTTATCTACATAAGTTCAAATACATTCTTTTAAACTTGTACAGGGTGACACTTGATGTTAATACAGTCTTTTCCAAATATTAATTCATTAATTAAATTTAATTAATTTTAACTCTTTAAAGAGAATTTTGGCAGTTTGTAATGAAAACTGAAAATCAGCAAGCCGAATCTCAATTGGTAAAATGCAAAATTGATGGTAAATACAGCGTTTTTTTTTTTTTTTTTTTTTTGCTTGAATGTGAAGAATACGTGTTTGATTCTCACAAAAATCAATATTCTTTCCATAAATTAATACAATTTAGTTTTACATGGGAGAAAAAATTTCTCTTCTATAAGGTATTTAGCAGGTTATAAATTTAGGACTGGACATATAAAAATATGAATTTAGGACTAAACATAAATTGAGAAGCACATAGATCGCTGGAAAAAATCCTTTACCTCTTAATATTGTGAATCCAGCCTATGTATATAAATATTTATATTCATTGTAATTATTTAGTAAGACGCACCTAAAATATTTTTTTTACCTAAACATGAATTAGCATAATGTTTTTCCATTATTTGGTTTATGAGCATTTGCCTTTTTGATAGTAAAATTCTCGTGCTTAGAAAGTCATTGAAGGTCGTAATTGTTTTTTGAAATATTGGAAAATGCTTAATATTTAGAGACACTGACGCATAAAAATATAGGTTGAAATTAAAGATTATTAGGTATTTTGAGGAAATCATTCATTACTCACGCTAATCATTTATATGAAATTTTTAAAAAGACATCACTGAGTCTATTAATTAATGCTCTTAAGTACAGTAATAGTTCATTTAAATTAATGATATCCTCAAATTATTAAGGAATATCACTTTAATATTAGTAAGTATCATTTTCCTTTTGTAACAGTGCAATATTTCCGTGGCTATCAAGCATAATTTTAAATACTGAAAATTGTTTTAATATGAATGTTGAGCTAATTGTTAATACACTGACTACCAAAAAGTATTTGGACACCTGTGATAAAAAAGAAAAGTTAACTTTATTCAAAATCAATAGTTGGTAGAGCCTCCACGAGGGGTAATTACAGTGCGGACCCTCCGGGGCGTACTTTCCCGAAATCTTTGTATGACAGCTAGTGGTATTTTCTTCCACTCGCCTTGGAGAAGACATAGAAGTTTCTTCACCGATTTTGCACTGGTAGTGCACCCCTGAATTTGAAGATGCAACTCGTCCCAGAGGTTTTCGATAGGGTTTAGGTCTAGACTCTGGGCAGGCCAATTCATTCGATGAACTCCATTGGCACCATACCAAGCCTTGGTTAACATCGAAACATGACAACTGGCATTGTCGTCTTGAAAGTAACAGGGGTCCAACCCGTAAAACTGCCACAACGTAGGAAGCCCATTGTCATCCAAAATAGTGAAGTAGGCATCGGAGTTGAGCTTACCATCAATGGGGACCAAGCGTCCCAGCCCATAACAGGAGAAACACCCTCAAACCATTGATCCACCTCCGCCGAACTTGACTGTTGGCACAATGCATTCTGGCAGGAGACCTTCTCCAGGTAGACGCCAAACCCAGACCCTGCCATCCGAATCTTGATTCGCCACTCCTAAGAACCCGTTTCCACTGATCTACGGTCCAATTTCGATGTGCTTTGCACCACATTAACCAAGCAGCGCGGTTGTACTTTGTGATCAAAGGTTTATAGGCAACAGCACGACCATGTAAACCAAGCAGATGTGCTTCCTTACGGATTGTATTCATTGAAATAATACTCCCGGATACCTGTTGAAACTCCTCGCGGATGAGGGCCACCGGTTGGGCGTGGTTCTTCCGAATTTCTCTGGAAAGCATTCGTTGGTCTCTATCTCTTAGTTTCGTTGGTCTCTATCTCCCAGTTTCGTTAGTCTCTATCTCCCAGTTTAGTTGGTCTCTATCTCCCAGTTTCTTTGGTCTACCGACTCGGGGCACATTCCGACAATCACCACTCACCTTCCACTTCTTAATCACATAGGCCACTGTCTATTTTGTATACTTCAAATCGCTAGATATGTCCCTTAAGGATCGGCCACATTTGTGATACCCGGTAATTATACCTTTCTCGAAATCAGAGAGCTCGGAACTGCGAGGCATCTTGCATGCGACTAAAGCCGATGATGTTTCCTACACGATATATACCGGCAGAGGCCGTTACGTACCTTAAGACCGCATATATCTTAATTTGCATAGGTGTCCAAATATTTATTGGTAGTCAGTGTATAGTTACCTAAATTATCTAATGATGTAGGTTATCTACCAGCCCTAGCAGTTTTACTAATATTTTACCTAGTTAAGTTAACCCCCTGAGATGCTCCGGTTAAAATGTTCCTCTTATGAGACCTCTCTCTCTTATGAGATGTTCCTGAATGGTGGTTGGATCTAGCCACTCTAGTGGATACATTAATAGGTAGGGAATTTGGCTCCTCCCATCGAAGAGGAAACATACTTCCTTAGGGAAGGGTTGTACCGTGGTTGGTGATGGCCCTTAAGACTCAACCTCAGTTCCCAGCAGTTTTGCTCTCGGGGTGATCCTGTAATGCAGTTTCCTTTACTTGTGTGCCTTCTGGTGATTCGGAGACTCAGTCATATGATTTGCGTAGTTAAGTTGTACACCTGTTGCTTTGGCGACATGACTTTCTCGGTATTTTAATGATATTAAGGGAATTATTAGTGATATTAAAGTGATATTAAGTAAAATTATAGGCAAATTTTGCGAAATCTATTGAATATTAGAAGAACAAATAATTCTGCTTTCATTCAAAAATCAGGCATAATTCGACAAGATTATCAAAACCCTTCATGTTTAATATTGTGTATGCAATCCAAGATTTACATTTCGAACTTTTTGTGCTAATTAATTTAAAAGACTCTTTGTGTATTTTTTTTAAATTCAAAATTCACGTTTTGAGAAAAGTTCAGCTGTAACAATAAAGTATAATTTTCAAGAGAAATAGAAACAGCAAATAAACAAAGCAGTTTACAGTATACAGTCGCTTGAATGCATGTAAACACGTCTATTTTTTTAAAAAAATAATTTTGGCTCATTTTATATTTTGAAAAAAGTATTTTTGATAAAGTTCTAATTTTGTAATTCACATCCACATTTTCGCTATTTTACAAAATTTCTGTATTCAAAATTTCTTTATAATTTAATCGAATATTGAAAATCCTGCATATGGATTTCAAATATTACAGTAATGTCTATCAAACAAAAACTCATATCTGAATTCTAGATAATTAAATCAGTAAAATTTAAGAAATATGCAAATAGCAGAGGAAAAAGGAAAAAAAAATACTGATATGTTTCAAAATTTATAACTAAATTATATCTTCCATAAAATATATAATAATTCAATAAAGACTGAAAAACGTATAAAAATAAGTAGAACTAGTTTTGAATAAGCATTCCTTTTTTGTTACACGAAATCCAACAAATCTATCAATAGGAAAGAAAAATTAAAACTGACATCTTAAAAAAGTTATAACTTCGTAGCATCTGTCAAAAAATATAATATAATAAAGTAAAACATTATAATAAATAAATTATAAAAATGTAATAAAACATTATATTCTTTTTCAATGCCTACTATTAGTTTACATTTTCTCTATATATTTACTTACATGTCTTGTTCAAATTTTCAGACGTTCATAAAAAAACTTTTAAATCATCCACTCAACTTCAAACACAATTTTTAAACTATATAGTGGATGGCACATGATGTTATTTCAGTTTTTAAGTATTAATTCATTAATTTAATTTAATTAATTTTTAATACAAAGTGCGCCAGAGAAAATTACTTATTTGAAAAAAATTCCCGAGACATGAGTTGGAGGGGTGATAAGTAGCGCTACTGGAGGTGGATGTCCCCAAGTTTGTTTCTACCTCTATACAATTGCCATCATGCTTTGGTCTAGAAAATAGAGGGCCTTCGCCATCAAGGCTATGCATCGTGCATTTATCGCTCGCTTTTAAATTCCTCCATACAGACCCGTTGCTGGCCGTAATTCCATTCTGTCGAGGAATAACTCATTTTGGAAGTGTAGCTGAACCCAGAAATGGACGTCAAAGGACGACCAGAACTTCAGAAAATGTCGAAAGAGTGAGGCAGTCCGATCTGCTTTGGGCTAGCGAACAAACGGCTGCTCTAGCAATTTCTGATACCACTCTTCGACGAATTCTCCGTCAAGTCCTTAAATTTCATCCCTATAAATTTGCTGTTGTGCAAAAATAAACTGAACGCGATTTTGTTGCCCGTCAAAATGTATGTGAAATGCTGCTTGACAACCCTGCATGAAGACGCTGACGCTTTTTTTCAGTGAAGAAGCTCACTTTGAAATCTCTGTTTTAGGCCGATTGACCATGGTCAATAGCTCACCTCAAGGACAACATTCGCGATGCCATTACCAACGTACCAATTCATATGCTACAAAAAATGGACACGAACTTCAAAAATCGGCTTAATGTGGGTCGCCATTTATCCGATGTCATTTTCAAAACTGCATGAAAAAAATAGGATATTGGATTCTCAAATTAAAAAAAAAATTAAAACAATAACTGAAGTAATTTTGTTTTTATTGACCTTTCAAATAAGTAAGTTTTTCTGGCCCACCCTTTACTTTAAATAGAGTTTTAACAGTTTGTAATGAAAATTGAAATCAACAGGCTGTAGCTCAGTCGGTAAGATGCAAGGATTTTAGTATGCTTCACCTAAAGGTGAAGAATGCGAGTTCAATTCTCGCGTAAATCTGTAATTTTTGATAATTATTTAATAAAAAGTAACTAAACTAAAAAAGTTTTTGTTCCTTAACTAGAAATTGAGTTAATTTTTTTACTTGTTTACACAAAATTTAAGAAATTTGTAGATAGAGAATGCACATCAACATGTGTTTAGTACTATAACTCCAATGCATTTGCTACAAAATATATAACTAGGCAACATAGAGAAGAAAAAAATATTCAATAAAGAATTACATCCTTTTGTTATAAATCTTTATAAATTACTTGAAATGGGAAATGTATAAACTTTGAATCCATTGCAACGAACGTTTTACTAACAATTTATAGTTATTTTTGTCATTTGATTATTATATCAAATAAATTCATTCTTTTTAATGAAAACTAAATAAATTTGTCAGCAAAGAAACATATCAAATGGTAAAAGCTAAATCATGAAAGAAAATTATTTTTAAAAAACCATGGTAACTATTATACTTTTCCCTTTTTAAATAGCTAAAAATAGAAGAGAATAAAATATATAACTAGTAAAGAAAACTGAACGAATAAAGATATTTTAAAATAAATCCAATTTAAGGCTTTGCATTTTTAGATGCGCGGACGTGGAAAATAGTTCAAACTCGCAACTTTATTACGCTTATCGTTTCAGAAGTTAAATAAAATATGACAGTTCTATCGGTAAAATATTTTGATTCAACTATTTTGAACTAACGGAAGAAAAGTTTTCGTTATGCTCGTCACGTTTTTCCTGGAGGACGAAAAGCATTTTCGATTATTTGAAGAGCTGCATTCAAATAGTAATACGATTTCTGTATAAAATACGTAGAATAAATTTAAAAGTTTATTTTGGATGTTTATATATCGTATGTTTATAGGTAACCTAAAAAAAAGAATGATACGATTTAATTAGCAAATGATAAATTTGGATTTAGTGATATTTATTGACATTGAATCTTTTTGGTCTCTTTTGTGACAAATAAAATACAATGAGTGAAAACAATGGTATCTTCATTTTCTAATTTAGAAAAAGGTTTTCTTATAAAGTTTATTTATAAAGGTATCAAAACCGATTTTATACACACAAAATTGCTTGGAAGCTTAGTCTCCCGTATATTGTTTATTCAAATGAAAGATATGGTTCTATTAATGTCCATATTGTGTATAATATATTTATACAACCTTGCAGTTTAATGTGTTTCCATTTATATGTAATACATTTTCTTTGCAATCTTGTAAATAAAGAAATTATTGTAAATAGAAAAAAAATTGAAAGCAAGTTTTTCGAGAAATCTCTACAATTTAGACCTTCCTAAATTCTGAAAAACCTTCCAAAATTTTGAAAATTGCATATATTTTCTGTTTGTAAATAGGAAGAAGATAAATATATTATTAGCTAGAACGATAAAAATTGATGTGTGGATGGAAATTCGATATTTTTGCATCAATCAACGGAAATAAAGATACACATTAGAGTTTGCATTAAATCATAAAACGAATGATCATCATATGATCCCTATATATATGCATATATGAGCGTATTCACAGTAGATTCAATTGATTGAAATGCAGTATGCGATTTTGTGGAAAGAATTACTCTTCTATATTTAGATGTGAATCCTACAAGAAAGAAGAATACGAAATTTGGAGTAATAATGGTTTTCTTCATTATTTTACGAAACAAGTAGGGCAACACTTATTATATCACTTACTAAAAATCAGAGAAGAAGAGATGAGGATATTCTTGTCCCGAAGTTGATGTGATCATCGAGTGTCTGCTCACTTCGATTGCATTTCTCGTGAAACAAAGAATGCAAGGAAATTATATTTGTCATAAATAGTTTTCATAAATGGACCCCAACAGAAGCTGCTATATTGTTTAAAGATATGAAAAACTGGTGGAAAGCACAGTGTTGCTTAGTTTCATTCAGTTATACTTGTTACGAGAGGTGATAAAAAATTGCACAAGGTAGAAGAAGAATGTTTTTTTAATAATAGACTCAAGAATCAAATAGCAATTAAAAGATGTCTCTAATATGTCTACCTTACATAATCATCAAATTGTTTCAGGCATTTATCACATCGTTGGACTAATTTCTTAAATCCATCTTCGTAATAATCAAGTCACCTCTCGTGCCAATTTTCGGTACCTTTTTGAACTTAATCGTCTGATAAGAACCTTGTTTAGGATAAGAGTTTCTTCAATGCCTAAAAAAGGAAATAGTCACTCAGAACCAAATCGTAGCTGCATAGAGAGAGGTTCTCTCCAGACCTACCACCTAAACGATTCCAGCAATCTCTCTACAGCTTCAAAAGAACAACACCATTTCTTTACCTATTGCCTACTCATTATTTCGTCCCGTACATTTCAGCGACTTGTCTGTGAATGTCCAATGGGGATACGTTCATGTTCCAAAATGTCGTATCACGGTTTGGACCTCTCTGAGAGACCACTTCTCCTGACGGCTTGTTATTATTGCCACTGTTTCAGGTCTCATACTAACATTACCTGCTCGAACAATCGGTCTATGACAACAAGGGCAGTCTGTCACTACTCTGGGTAATAATATTTCCATCTAAAATTCTACTTTCCAAGTACTGCTTCTTGTAAACATTTTTTGATCATCCCTCGTATAGTATGTTTTTCTCTGGCAAGCTTTCCGGATCGAACTTGCTTGAGATTTACTGAAGACAAAGTGCATGTCAATTGACAGGATTTTTAGATCATATCTTAACACTCCAGCCACAAATATTTTTTTCTTGTTAGTTACTTACACTATTTTCAAAAACCATTACTAATTATTTTTCTGTAGGATATTTCAGCTTTAGTAATGAATTATTTGGACTTTTTTATTTCTAAAAACAATCAAAAGCTATTATTACATGTTTTTTTTAATTACATTCACTTCCTATCCTCGAACACAGTAAAGTTTAAAGAATACCGATTTTGCTATGTAGAAGAGAATTATTATTTTCAAACAGTATTAGCTGTTAGTTTTATTCTATACAAAGCTCTTTTCATGTGACTTTTATAGCTGTTCCAAAGAATAGTGTGGTTCAGTTTAACTAAAAATGGCTCTTCCGTCTGAAAACCAAAACCAAAGTAAAGTGAAATCCCAGTAGCAGTCATTTCTTCTTTCTATTCCTTTAAGCTTCAAACTTGGTTGCTAGAAAGTACTTCACTGTCTCCCTGAAGAATACTTTTGTTAGAATTAACTGTCAGAATGAAATAAATGCCTTCAGAGAAGCTGCCATTTTCGAACGCGTTTGGCTGTTCTTTTGGTATAAATCTCTAAAACAACATTTGTGTTATATAAGAAGTATTTTCGTCATGGTTCTTTTGTATTAGAAAAAATGATGGTTTGGAAAACTTTTAATGTGTAAATTAATTGATTATAATCAATAATTTCTATTTTGAGAGATGTGGAAGAATCAATATCAGAAGATTTCCTGTTTTGATTTCAAATATACCGTATAACCATTCTTGGAATTCTTTGCCAGTATATATATTTTTGTTACACAGTGCCCTGTTTTGAATTGTATTAAGTTATATTAAATTCTCCATACACAAATCACATACATCAGAATGGAGATCGTAGTTTTCAATCATGGCTATCTGATATGAATGGTAAAAATAGTACAGCAGTTAGAACAATACATTTTAAGTTATCTTCGTAATATTTTTTATTTATCAAATCATTTGTAAAATATTACAGATCTTATCCAATAAGTAATTTTAGACTGCTTTATGAATTAAGACATAATCATAAAAAATTATAAATTCCATTGTTCCAAAGTAATATTTATTCTTTTGACGTCCAAATAAAGAATTTGTGTCTCTAATTTCACCATCTTTATCCAAAAATAGATTATATAAGGTTGTGGTATGAATTATGACAAATTCTGCATAAAAAAGGGTTTGCATATTTACAAATGCTGTCATTTCTCTAAATTTATAAATCATGTGTTTATTATCATCATAAATCATCTAATGGCAGACCACAAGTAACATTTGACTGCTTTATGAATCATGACATAATTATAATAAAA
The DNA here is from genome assembly GCA_026543055.1 of Argiope trifasciata. NCBI lineage: Eukaryota > Metazoa > Arthropoda > Arachnida > Araneae > Araneidae > Argiope > Argiope trifasciata. The sequence goes on along the minus strand of JAPMOQ010000159.1, from coordinate 1,152,756 downwards.
TTGGATTCCATAATTAGAAAATAATATAAATCCTTTTGATTCCCAAATCAAGTATTAATGTCATTCATCCTTCCATGTAATATGCAAAAATATGCAATATTATCTGCGATATTAATTGGGACAAATTAGGGCATGCATTCCATATTTACAATCGGTGTCATTCATTTGGGTATCAAGATCATGTGTATAATGTTGTTGATAATATCCCCTGTAATAAAACTACAGCTAACTTTTGGGAGAATTCTGAATTAAGACATAATCATAATAAATCATAGATTCCTTAATTACACAATAATATTCATCCTTTGATGTTCAAATAAATTATTATCATTTTGAATCACACCATTTAATATACAAAAATATGAAATATAAAGCTGGAATATGAATAATGACAAATTGAAGATAAAGAATGGGTTCCATATCTATAAATCATTTTAACGTCTGAATCATGCGTTTAATTTCTCTGATAATATCATCTAAAACGTCAAACTAAAAGTAATCATTAGTTGCATTGTACGTTGCGACATAAAAATAATAAATAATTTATTCCAAAATAATATCAATTTTTTAATGTCTAAATCAAGTATTGATATTGTTTATACCATTTAATATACAAAAATGTGTTGCTGAGATATGAAATGGGATAAATTAAAGATAAAGAAGGGATTCCATATTTAAAAATACTGCGATTCCTCTTCATGTATAAATAATGTGTTAAATATTGCAAACAATATTCTCTTACTGCAAATTAATCTTTGGTTTATTGCAAATTATGACATAATAAATATGAAATAACAAATTAAGACATAATAAATATAAAATAACAAATTATGACATAATAAATATGAAATAACGAATAATGACACAATCTGAATAAATAATAGTTTCCATGATTACAAAATAATATCAATTATTTTAACGTAAAATTCAAGTATTTAGTATCACTGACCACTCCATATAGCACAGAAAATTTAGTAATATTAGGCTGCTTTATGAAGTATGACAAATTCAAGGTAAGGAATGGATTCCATTTTTACAAATGCTGTCAAATCTTTTAATGTTTAAATTCTGCATTTAATGTCGCTGATTTTTTATCTATATCGAACAACAAGTGACCTTTTGCTATATGGTGAATTATATTATAATCATAGTAAAAAATAAGAGATGTAATCCTTAACTGGAAAATAATATCAATTATTTGAGTAATAATTAATACTTATTCTAAATGAAGTATTATTTATACCATCTATTACAGAAAAATATATAATATTAGGCTGTGGTATGAAGGTGAAAAACTCCATATAAGGAATTGTTTTCATTTTTACGAATTCTGTAATTCTTTTTATGGCAATATTATGCGTTTAATCTCAAAGATACTATTTTCTATCATCAAACAACAAATAGCATTTGGCTTCCTGGAGAATTATGCAATAATCATAATAAAATATAATAGAAATAATCCATAATTAGAAAATAATAATTCTTTGACGTCCAAAGGTGATATTAGTGTCATTTATCATACCGTCTAATATACAAAAATAGATTATATTACATTGCTGTAAGAATTGTGAAAAATTTAATATAAATAATGTTTTCCATATTTATAGATATTGTCAATACTTTTGATGTCTAAATTATGTGTTTAATATCACTGATCGTATCATCTCACATCAAAACTACACTTAATCTTTGATTGTATTGTGAATGGTATTCCATAATTAAAGCAATACTTATAGCTTGACATGAATCAAGTAGGAAGGAATAATCCATGAAATGCCGACATTAAGAATGATTAAGTTTTACGATATATCTAGCATAGTATACAGTCAAAATGTTATCTGTCTCTGAAGAATATTCCCACCAGTAAAAAGAGTATCAGTTTTCCTATTCGTTGTCATCTGGGGAATAAATCTGAACCCGATCGCATTTATTGTCAAGGAGTTCTTTATAAGCGGGACAATTCAACGGGGAATAGACGGGAGCAGTTCAGGTGCAATATCTTATCTCTATTTCTCGGGTACTCTCTATATTTTTCTTTTTTCCATAAAGGATTAGATTCCGAATCTCTCGAGTATTTCCGGTTTATTGACAGTCATTATTTGAGGATTTCCAAAACCATTTAACTATCTTTCGATTTTAATACCACTTCTAGATGTTATTTTACAGAATTCTCACAATTTTTGAGGTAACTCTTTAATTTTAAAGATTATATATATATATATTGAGATGAATGGTTGTCGATGAGAAATTTTAATAAAAAAGAATATATTTAATAAAGGCATTCAAAAATTGCAATTTTACAAAATTATTCTTTTATTTTAATTAGTACATATGAGATCAAGCTTCGCTCGGTAGAGTTTTATTCTTATTAATTTAATTTTGTAAATTAGGGTTTGAGGGAAAAATATAGGACGGTTATAATTAAAGTGCCACTTTCAAATGATCATAAAAGGAAAACTACTGGGCCAAATGCTTTTAAACTTGGTAATAATTTGCAGAAGGTTACGGAAATTTATTTTCCGTCAAAGCAGAAACTCAACACCATGGAACGGTCCTACTGTTATCAAACTTACTAATAATTTAAAGAATGCCATAGTAATTATTTACCATCAAAACAATTAATAGCCTCACCAGGTAAAATGGTGCTCTATCAATATTGTTAAACTAAACTGGGCATGGAAACACCAGTTTAAAATGTGTTTAATCGTTTTTTAAACATACTACAAAGCATATTCAGTGTGTATTATCTCAAAAATAGTGTTCATGTATCTAATATGCTAAGTACTACTGTTGAAAATACAATAAATTGGGTAAATAATTTTTTTCGTGTATTTCATTCCTGAATGTCAGAAATTTTATTTTAAGAAATATTTATTCTAGTATCAAAGATAAAACATACATTCTTATTAAGTAATTTTTTTTATCTAAAATGAAAGATAGCGACACAACGATGTGGTTCAATGGAATATTTCCTACCCCCGTCTTTGTAAAATTTATTTACTGTTCTTTTTTTTTCAAAACCATATGAATCACAGATGCTTCACATAATAATGAGTCATTTGTTTTCCTGAGTCCAGCATGTCCAAGCATTTTTTTTTTCTGTTTTGTCAATTAATTTGTTAAATTCGTGTTTCATTATTTCATATTATAAAGAAAATATATCCATTAAATTGTAATACACACCCAACAGTAATACTAAACACTATTTGAAAAATTAATCTAATTACACGAGTTGCCATTTCCAGATAATCAAGAATTAATTTTTACTTTATTTTGTTTAAAATCAAAATTAAATAATCAGCTCAATTGATCTTTGATTATTATTATTATATCCTACTAAAATATTACAACCTGATATATTTAATATGGAATTAAATTATCACAAATAGGTAGTTTTCTTTTATTTAAGAAAACTGTCTATTCATATTCTATAATAAAGAATCTATATCAATTAAATTATAATTCTGCACCACAGTAAGATTAACCTTATTCGATTTGTTCATTTAATTGTCTGAGTTACAATTTTACAGATAATCAAACAGTTGAATTAATTTCTATATAATCAATATTATGTTTTTATAAATTCCCTGCAGTTATCTAAGTAAAAGTTGAAGATTTCCTTCATCAGATCTTATTATTATCACATCCTGTTGCCGGCATCCTGGCAAAGAGGTAGCGTGTCTTCCCAGTGATCTTGGCGTCCCGGTACGAGCATCGCCGTTCTGTTTTCTATCTGTAAGATGTAGGAATGTGGCCCCCTGTAAAAAGGGGTTGTGCAAGCGAATGTGTGAGTCATCTTCATTTGAGCTAGAAGCCAGACTTCTGCCATCTGGGTGTTCAGGGATCTATGCCCTCAGAAGCTACTGCATCCCCTTTCCGTGGAAACACGTACATGACATCACCATCATCATATCCTGTTAAAATATCATAATAGTATTTAAGCTAAAATTTGAATATATCATATATAATTAGTTTTCTTTTAATTAGGAAAAGTATCTATTTATATATCTGGATATATATTAAATTTTATAACAGAAGGCATTAAAAATGAAAAACTAAATTTTGTATTTAAAATTAGCCCATATAAAGATGCAATTCTCCAGCTGTAATTATTAGAATAATTTCGTCAATTTTTTTTGTAATTTTATATCAGAATTCGTCTCCTTTGCCTTATTATTTTTGATGTAATCATAGAGAAGGCAGAGAGAAGGATTAATCATCGGTATTCCACTTTATATTCTTTATGGCTAATCCCTTATCTCCAGCCACCAATTCGAATTCCTCTATTATTTATATGAAAGATCACAACCCTTATATACGACATCGATCATCCCCTGCTCTCTACTCTTTTCACGAAACATACATTAAATAATTAAACCAGCAGAATACTCATGAAATTCATGATAGATTTACACATAATTCAGTACAAAAATGAAGTTTGCTTAAACAAAGTACAATTGTATAATGTGTTTTATAAATATTATTTATAAGCTTGTTATATATATATAATTATGATTTTGTTACTAATTGTAATTTAGTCATTAAAGTTGTTGTTACGAATTCTGATTAACAAATAATTTTTCTAAAATATCAAAATATAAGTAAAATATCAAGCCAGCTACCAAAGATTAATATATATTAACTCAAAGTATACAATAGTGATTTTGTAGCTAATTGTATCGTATTCATTAAATTTGTGGTTGCGAATTTTGATTAAAAAACAATTTGTTAAAATATCAAAATGTATATAAAATTTCAAGTGAGCTGCCAAAAATTAACATATATTTATACTAAATATACAATTTTGATTTTGTAGCTAATTGCATCTTATTCATTAAATTTGTTGTTATGAATTTTGATTTAAAAACAATTTTGCTAAAATATCAAAATATATATGAAACATCAAGCCAGCTACCAAAGATTAATATACATTTATACTAAATATATAATTGTGATTTTGTAGATAATTGTAACTTATTCATTAAATTTGTTGTTACGAATTTTGATTAACAAATAAATTTGTTTAAATATCAAAATATATATAAAATATCAAGTCAGCTATCAAAGTTAATAAACATTTATACCAAATAATCTAAGTACAATTCAGCTATGAATAACATTTTATGAAATAAAGTCATCCGAATGGAATTCAATATTTGCCATACGTTTTATATACATTTAAATTCTTCTACAATTTAAACACAGTCTAGAAATGCTTTATACAAATAGAAAGCCAAATAAATTTATCTATCTCCATGCGTTTTCGAAGCTGCTTTCACTTTTAGCATAGACGCTGTTCAAATATGAAAAAAAAAATCTAGTTTAACTTTTAGCTTGATTCCAGACATTTTTGACATTTACTTTATAGGCACTGCTTCGACTAGAACAAAAGTAATCATAAACTTATTCTGTTTTAAAAGCTTTTCTGTAGAAATATGTTTGGAATTCGTCTGAAATATCTGTAAATGCGATTGCCAGTACTTTTACTTGATATCAGAATTCTTCGACTAGATTGTTTGGTATTTGTTAAAATATTACAGCAAACATAATAAATTTTAGACAACGCTAAACAGAAAATTCCGATATCTTATTCCAAACACCATGTAAATAAAAGAACAAAAAATAACTGCCTAATATTCATAAAAAAAATAACTTTTTTTTATAGACATATCAGATATATATATTTTTTTAATCTAAGTTGGATGAAGAATGATTAACCACTTTACTTTTTGCCCGAGTGCCATACGTGCATCGATTTATCGAATTTTTATAGCTGTAAGCAAAAAATTAATAATTCATAACGATTATAATTCAATATTAAAATTATTCCGAATACAAAGATAAGCCAAGCATTCAATGGATTTCTAATTGAATTAAAATAATAAAAAATTTCGAAAATTCAAGGTGTCATCTTATTAGATAGTAAAGAAAATAAGACAGTTAAGTGGTTAAATAAATTTGAATATATAGAGGTAATTTAAAAGAAAAGAATGCTTTTTATTGTTAGGTAGCAAATACAATATGTATATTATATATAAATCATATATGTATTAGCAAATTTTTCAAAAATAGTAATTCACCTGAAACTAGAAAATATTAAGATAAATAAATAAAGCACCAGGAGCACAAAAGTGTCTTGATACTGAAGTTAATATAAGAAACTTGTGATTCATTGCAGAAAATTTTAAACTACTTGATGCTGAATCATATTTCATGCCAAAATTGAAATATCAAAATCTAGCCTTATAATCATAAAATACGATTCTATCATTTTACTATGGCACATTTTATAGATACCATGAAAAGCTATGAATTTTTTGTTACTATCTAGGAAGATATATCTTGGATCAGGCTGAAACTTTACTATTTGTTTAATTTGTCTAAACTAATTTTAAAAGAGACATCTCGCCATGTGAATCACTCTGTACATCAGAACAATGTCTGAATGAAGTATGGAATATGTGAGTTTAGACTAACATTAGACATTTACCAAATGAATATTCGATCAATATTTATTTCGCATTCAGCTGAGCTGATAGAATGAAATATATTGAATTGTCTTCTTAAAACTTCAAAATTATACACCGAAAATTGTAGATATCTAATAAATACATTAGAATGGTTGAGCGTATATATATATATATATATATATATATATATATATGTTCAAAAGTATGCAAAATAATTTTCTTCTTAATATACTATGTCCTCTTAATATACTACATCCATACTGCGAAATACTTCCTCATTTCTGTTCAAATACGTTTTTTTAACTTGTCGTGTTAATACAGTTTTTTAAATAGTAATTCATTGATTAAATTTAATTGATATTTAATACTTTAAATAGAGTTTTACAGTTTGTAATGGAAATTGAAATTAACAGGCAGCTGTTCATTCAGTGAAATGCGATTTCCGTATTTCTCACGTGAAGGTGAAGAATTCGAGCTGAATTCTTACAAAATCAATTATTTTTCGATACTTAATAATTTTTTGATAGTTATTTAATAAAAATTGTTTAAAATAAAAAATTTCTTTGTTGCCCTAAGTAGGAATTGAATTACTTTTTTTAAATAAATTTAATACTTTTTTATATTACTTGTTTATTTTTGCTTTGAAGCTTACGAAAGCATTATAAATGCGTGGAAAATTTTTTAACGTTTTAATCTTCTACCCCTCTTACTTAATGCAAACATTCAACGTTTGCCTGGAATTAAATATTCAAAAAAGGTTACAAAGCAAGAAGTGTGAGAAATAGGGCTTTTTAGCGAATAGATATACGAACTCAAAAAAGATTCTTTTGACTTTTTTTAAATAATAAAGAAGGAAGCGCGATCTTTAACATTCTGAAATTGAAATAATCCTCCGAACACATATCTTCCATTCTTCAGATATCTATCTGCTTTATCACGTTGAAAGAAACATTTTTTTTAAAGAGAGAAAAAATTCACTACACTGAAAAAAATGAGGAATTGATCTTTTATTCATTTACTTTCCAAACACCTTTTTATTTTGTGACGTACCGAACAAGATACTCCTTAAGTCTAAATATCATGCATTATTTAAACTCTGTCTGTTATCGATTTTCTTTATTTGAGCTTTTAAGTTTCCTTACTATTTCTATATCTGATACCCCTTTTGTTTTCTAAACGGTGAAGAATATTTATTCTCAAAAATCTGTTTCTAGTCTGCTTTAATATGTAAAATGTTGAAATGGCATGATTTTATGACTAATTGTTTTTTAAGATTCCTTCTCTAACGACTTTGAAATAAAAGTGTTTGTGGTATTATGATTCCTTATTTCATTGAAATTGTTATTAAAATAGAGCACACCATAGAAAGTTTTGGATGCAAGTAATAAAACATTTTTTCGTTTATAAATTAGAGTAGATAGTGAAAACGATTTCAGCTTGTTTAAGCATTCGACGATTGGTATTAAAATATACAGATTTTGTATGATGAATGTATGAACTCTTTTGATATCAGAAATGAAGCATTTATTTGCTTTTAAATTAGGGTCGATGGAGGAATCGCTTTCAGTTTGTATAGATATTGGATGAGGGTATAAAAGTATGATATAGATTTTCTATGACGCTTGTATAAATTTAGTATTTTGGCAGCGGTAATGAAGCAGTTATTTGTTTTTAAATTAGAATGGGTAGAAATGTTTTCAGTCTTTATAAACATTGGATGAGTGATATTAAAATATACTGATTTTGTATGATGTATGTTTGAATTTATATTTTTTGTTACAGTAATGGATCATTTATTTCTTTTTAAATTAAGATGGATGGAGAAAAAAATTTCCCTATATTTGGTTTCCCTATCAATGGTGTCCCTATATTTTATGTTTTTATCTACTAACTACTTGATTTTCTTCATTCATTGTTATAAATACAAAATAATATCTACATTATTATTTTTCCATGATTATTTATATGATTTTTTTAATTTTTAGCTCATATTATAATATTGAACCATACTTTGTAATTTTCTTTTAATATCCACGATTATTTAACTAGAATCCATACAACGCCCGACTTCTTCAAAAACCGGTTTTCGAATTTAATATTTCCAAAAAACCAATTTTAGCAGGTTTTGGAATTTTTCTAAAAAAAAATGAATAGGGGAAAATATTTATATAAAATTTGTATAAAGATATTTATATTTTACATTATATAAAATAACAAAAAATGTAATCGATATGAAAATCAAAAAAAAACAAAAAAAAAATTACACATACATATTACTTACACAATATAACTAAAACTCAAACAAAATTTTCAATAATATTATATTATTTTCACTAAATTTAATTTCTCCTTAGAAAATAAGATTTAAAAAAAAAAACATAAAATATCCACTGTAAGGTGGTTAAGTCTTGTTCCTATTTAGGACACAATATTGCCTGAAACTGAAAATACTTGTTCACCAGCTACCGAATTTGATTATATAGTTTCCAGGGCATCAAATAACAAATCTAAGATTTTTTTTCTTTTATTCGTTGTCTCAAATAATGGAACTTCATCTTTCAGTGTCTTTGAGTTTGTAAGATTTTTTCTAGGTCTTGAAAAAACTTATGAATTGATTTTTTTCAAGGCTTCTTTTAAAAAAGCATAATTCTGATAAAAAGTTTCTTCTATTTGATCTTCATAAAAATCCCTTTCCACGTAAAAATTCGAAAATATTCTAGACAGTATTTCTCCAGATAACTTAAGAATTTTAGTTTTTGAAGCTGTAGAAATTACACTATTTACAAGATTTCTTCGCCGAATCAGAAATGTTTGCTAGATATTCCAAATACAGCAATAGGGTTAGCTTATTCTACTAGTCTTCTTCCTTGAATTCGTTCTTCTAAAGCATATAATAATTTCAAACATGCTTCAGTGTTCATATTTTTTTAAAATTTATTTAACAGAAATTCAAGTATGTCTTCATTTATTAATAAATATGAATCTCGTTGCATTAAGCCTTCAGCTACTAGACTAACCACTTCGAAATAATAAAATTCTTTTTTTAAGTGGAATATCCAGGTGTTTCGGAAAACCGGTTTTCTTAATTCTAAAACTGGTTTTTAAATTTGGCAAATTTACTTTAAAAATGTTTTTAAAAAAACTGGGATTGCAAAACCGTCAAACCTCACAGTTAACTTATTATCAAACGAATGTATAATGATGCATGCATTCTTAAAAGTAAGTTATAATCTATTATTTTATAATCTATTTTGATTCAAACAGTTGCATATAAAATAAAAATTAATTTATATAAATATTATGGAAATTTTTACAAGCTTATTGTAACAAATATTTCTAATAAATTCTCTATTGTTCACCATTTTTACTTGTAAATAATGTTAATAAAGAAGTGTAAATAATGTTTAAAAATTTCCGGAACTAACGCCATTAAGAAAAGTTCGGTTATCTTCTATTCCTAATTTACTGCCGTTCCCAGAAAATTCCATTAAGGTTTTAGAACCGTAAATCTCTTGAATGGATAAAAAAGTTGTAGAAAAAATATCCAGGAACTTCGTGAATGCTTCTAATGAAAATTTATTTAAATATTTCAGGTTATCCATTCATCTAAGCAAAGCATTTCTTGTTAAGAATCAAATGATCATTAAGACTTGATTACATTAAACATTTCAAATCAAGCGATCATTTTTTATGCTGCATTGAGGATTCAATTAAATTAAATTGCGAAATTTCTTCCGTTTTTTCTTACCTTTCCAAATATAAAAAAATCTGCAGCTTTACATTTAATATAATATAATACTGATATAAATATTTCAATATTTTGTTATTTCCTCATTTTAGATCTTTTTTTTACATTCAGAACTCTGTTTATTATAAAGAAAACAAAAAGAACAACGTCGTTAGCTTAAACAAATCAATTACAGTTAGTAGAATTAAATAATTCGCATTAGCATGAGACTGAGAACTTACCTATAACTGATAGGGCTAGTTTTCATTCCTATGTTAAATATTCTAGAACAATATAATTCGAATATGTAAGAAAAAACTAAAACCTTCTAGATCTTATATAAACAATAGATAACATTTTAAATAAAAGAATTTCAATCGTTGGATAAAAAGATTGCAGTTGGGATTCGAAACATGTACCAACTATCCAATCAAAAATTAGATACTTATCTAACTGAAACACAGCCCTTGCTAGTTATTTTTAACTGTCCGGAAATGTTCTGATGGCTTTTTAATGAATCTAAATTTTCAGCTATCAAACATTCGATAATCAAATTTTTGAAATTGTCTCTTTGCATGAGCTTTGTGGACATACTGAGTTTAAACCAAGCAATGAAAATCAATTAAAAAAGTTTTAAAAACATTATTATACATTCATCATATTGTCTAATACTTCTGTCTAATACTGATCATATATTATATGAACTAAATCCAGCAGTCTATTGACTCGTTCGTTTATGGAAAATTCTAAACTACATATGAGAAACATATACGATTAGTGCATATTATAATAGTTAAAGCTGTCGATCTGCAACAAGTTTTAGACAAAAAAAAAGGATAACTTTATTATTCGTTTCTTTTATTCATCAATGTATCATTGCTCTGGCGCAAAAATATGGAGCTAAAAAAAGCAATTTTGGCATGTGGGTTCGAAAACAACTTATTTATATAAAAAAAAATTATTCAATTTTTAGAAGGAAGGCCCAAATGTATAATTTTCATTCTAATCTGTGGTGGAAATGAAAAGCCTATCCATCATTTAGTCAAAAAAGCTCTCTAAATCATGTAAAAATACACTAAGTTACATAGAAATTCATTTTATTTAATAATACTAAATAAATCATTTAATGATAATAAATAATTTAATAATAATAATTTTTATTCAATTCTTTAGTGAACAATTTTTAATCTCCAATTAGAATATTTCTTTACAATCAACCTATTATTAATAGCACCGCAGGAAAAAAAATTAAATCGGTAAGTGCGATGAAGTTCGAAAAAAAGCATATTTATATATAAAAATTTTATTCTATTTTCAAAAGAAAGGTCCAAATGTATAATGTTATTCTAATTTGTGGTAGAAATGAAAATCCTATCTATAATTTATTTAAAAAAGCTTATATAAAAATTACCAGCGGGTGACCGAGCTCCGCTTGGAGAAAACAGGTATCGAAGCTAACTCGAAGATTTAAATTTTCAATTGTGATTTATCAAAACAATTCATGCCATAAGAAAATTTGTGAAACCATTGGTGAAAAGATAACCGGTTAAAGTGCAACATTGTAAACTATTCTAAACAAAGTTAGAGTTTGGAAAGGGAACTATTCTATACAAAGGTAAAGTAAAGGTAAAGATTGAAGTGTGTTGAAGTTCAATATTTTTGACAAATTTATTTAGAAAAACCAAACATACATACATACATAAGAAACATATTATAAACCTATAACAGCATAAACATAAAACTTTATTAGTTCGCCATATTGGCTATAGATGGCAGCTCGTTACCGCTTGAAAATTTAAGTAGCCATTATGGCGAACTAATAAAGTTTGAAAATATCCTATCTGTAACTCCGAACTGCTGGACCGTAGCGCTTCAAAACCGGCGCCAATTGATTCCTCGTGGCCAAAGACCCCTGACTCCCAAGTTTACCGGAGTTTATTAATTCTGGGGAGATTTTCGACTTGACAACCATTTCTCGTATTATAGTATTAGATAGATAACAGCATAAACATAAAACTTTATTAGTTCGCCATATTGGCTATAGATGGCAGCACGTTACCGCTTGAAAATTTAAGTAGCCATTATGGCGAACTAATAAAGTTTGAAAATATCCTATCTGTAACTCCGACCTGCTCGACCATAGCGCTTCAAAACCGGCGCCAATCGATTCCTCGTGGCCAAAAACCCCAGCCCCCCAAGTTTACCGGAGTTTATTAATTCTGGGGCGATTTTCGACTTGACAACCATTCCTCGTATTATAGTATTAGATCGATAAGAAACATATTATATACCTATAACAGCATAAACATAAAACTTTATTAGTTCACCATATTGGCTGTAGATGGCAGCACGTTACCGCTTGAAAATTTCAGTAGCCATTATGGCGAACTAATAAAGCTTGAAAATATCCTATCTGTAACTCCGAACTGCTGGACCGTAGTACTTCAAAACTGGCGCCAATCGATTCGTCGTGGCCAAAAACCCCAGACCCCCAAGTTTACCGGAGTTTATTAATTCTGGGGTGATTTTCGACTTGACAATCATTTCTCGTATCATAGTATTAGATAGATAAGAAACATATTATAAACCTATAACAGCATAAACATAAAACTTTATTAGTTCGCCATATTGGCTATAGATGGCAGCACGTTACCGGTTGAAAATTTAAGTAGCCATTATGGCGAACTAATAAAGTTTGAAAATATCCTATCTGTAACTCCGAACTGCTCGAACGTAGCGCTTCAAAACCGCCGCCAATCGATTCCTCGTGGCCAAAAACCCCAGACCCCCAAGTTTACCGGAGTTTATTAATTCTGGGGCGATTTTCGACTCGACAACCATTCCTCGTATTATAGTATTAGATAGATAAGAAACATATTATATACCTATAACAGCATAAACATAAAACTTTATTAGTTCGCCATATTGGCTATAGATGGCAGCATGTTACCGCTTGAAAATTTAAGTAGCCATTATGGCGAACTAATAAAGTTTGAAAATATCCTATCTGTAACTCCGAACTGCTCGACCGTAGCGCTTCAAAACCGGCGCCAATCGATTCCTCGTGGCCAAAACCCCCATACCCCCAAGTTTACCGGAGTTTATTAATTCTGGGGCGATTTTCGACTTGACAACCATTCCTCGTATTATAGTATTAGATAGATATAAAAAAATTAAATTACATAAAAAATACACTAAGCTAATATTACCCCGAAATTCATTTCATCTAATAATAATATTAAATAATAATGATAATAACGATAATTTTTATTCAATGCTTTAGCGAGGAATTTTTAATCTCCTATTAGAATATTTCTTTGGAATCAACTTATTCTTAGTAGTAGTACACGAAAAGAAATGAAATCTATTGCCCAAAATTTTTAAGTTATGATGAGAGAATTATTTTCATTACGTGATTGTATTAATGCGAATGCGTCAAATAAAAAAAAACTATGTCTTTTTTATTATTTTGAGATTGATGAGAGTTTTTGTCAGTCAGGAAAAAAAATTGAAAATGAAAATTGTCATTTATGCTTTATTCGTTGCATACGGGATTTCGAGCTCCAATATTCTTCAACCAAAACAACATTATATGCTCACATAAAGGAATACCGCGTTTGAAGCTGAATAAAGAGCCTTTCCATCGCAATTCAATTTAAAAAGGATAAACTATTGACAAATAATTTTTTTAACATATTAATTTATATAGAATTTTTATGAAATTTATACAAGTTTTTAAAAATATTTTTTCCCATTATATTTTTATGAATATTTTTTACAGTTATAAACTGCTATTTTTTAGTCTCTGAGATCATAAAACAGTTTCAAAATGGATTAATCTTAATCTTAGTCAAATATTTCATTGTTTCCCGCTTATGAATAAATGAGGTATTATTTCCTTACTGTGTGAAATAGAAAATACTTTCATCAAAACTGTCATTAAAAGCAAGTGAAGTTTTTTTAATAATATAAAATTCCTCAAAAACAACCATGTTACATCAAAATTACAGCCATGGTATCATAGTTCAACCTTTTAAAAACGCATCTGCTGTTAAAGAAACATACGTAATAATAAAACAATACTGATAAAAGCAGCTTTTTAGAAACGGATCTACTTTTAAAGAATCAGGAATAATACCAATTCAATACAAGTAAAAGAAGGTAAAAAATATATGCGGATAAAAAATGTTAATAAATATTGTCATTTATGCTTCATTCATTACCTCTGTGTTTTCGAGCTTCATTTATTTAAAATCCCTAACCAAAAAAAACGTCATGTTCTTACATGATTACAAAAAAGCCCAGACTACTCTTTGATTTAATTTAAATAATAGTAATAATAATAAGATGATATGAAAAAAATAAAAAAATAGGTATAATGGTTATTTTACCAGAAAAAATATTGTTATGCTAGACGAATATATAAAGCAGTATATATCATCGCATATTTTTTCTCTTGGTTAGAAGAAAATAAATTATATCTATTTTCCCTCTGTTTCTATTTCTGTTTAAAATTTAAAAGTAATAGTATCATTAATCTGTGGTTGCGTGCGAAATAATGGGTATTCTCTTTAGAATCGCTCTTATAATTCATTTATTAAATTTTTAATTGCTTTGTGCAAACAGATACGATGCATTATTCAACTTTGTAGTATTTTTAGAATATATTATAAACAAAAGAAATATTTTAATCGTTTTTCTTTCGTTGCATTATTTCTCGAATTGTTTAAAATGTTTTGATGGAAATTTTACAATTTCGACATAATACTTAATAATATAAAAGAAAATTTAAAAATTTCCTCTTTTAACATGGAATAAATGGTTGAGATGAAAGTAATGGCAGAATAAATAAAAGACTATAATATAAAAGGAATCATGTTCCTTAATGATAATATTAAAAAGAATAAGTATAAGGAGTGTCTGTCGATGCACATAGATTTGAAATGTTACAACGTATTTAACTGCTGTAATAATCATAAAATCCTAGAAATATAATTTCTAACGTAATTGAAGTGACAAGTTTCAAAGAGAAACTCATAAATTTTTATTTCTGCGAGACAATACAGCAGACAATGGTTAATTTTATTTAAGGAATTATTCCTTTGAAAGCGAAGCGTTATTAAAAAAGTTATTCGAAAACATTTCAAAGGATTTCAAATATTCAGACAGCAAATTTGAAATAGTGAATGCTAGAGAAATATCTTTGAGCCTAGCGAATGTTACCGTCTGACTGTTCTCAAAAATAATTTATATTCTTTTCTCTTAATGCGATTAGAAAGAATTGTCTTTAAAGTCTGCTTTTATGTTTTATTGTCTAGTATATGAACGTGAAATCACTGAATATTTCTTATCATAAATGTTTTAGTGATTTTAATTTAGGAATAAATTTCACTGAATGAAGCATTTAAAAAATTGCTGAAATTAGTCTCTAGAGACATTCTGAAAAAATTTAAAATAAGAATATTTTCCTAGAATGTAGCAATATATGATTTTTTTAGCTTATTTAATTTCCTCTTTTGAAACATATTGTAAATCAGTCTTCCTTAAATTATTAATTTATATGTTATATATATTATATTTTATAAAACAAAATATATAAATCAGTAATTTGATAAATCTTTAAACAAATAGTTTAGGTTACATAGAATATTTCATTCTTACAAAATGATAACATTTTTAGAAAAGCTTTGAAATTTTTAATTATAGCCTATGTTAATGGTATATTAAATTTAAATAACGATAGTTTAATAATCTATTAAATAACTTAAAACATGTATTAACATATTAAAATGTCAAATTACTTGCTCATTGTTACACTAATAGTAACTGATGGTGATAATGTCGTGTCAGTGTTTCCACGGAAAGAGCGTGCAGTAGCTTCTGAGGGTAAAGAAACCTGGGCACCCTGAGGGCAGACTTCTAGCTCAAATGCAGGTGACGTACACATTCACTTGCACAACACCTTTTTACATACACCTCACAGATAGAACACAGAACAACCATGACAACAGGGACTCGAACCCGGGACGCCCAGATCACGTGGAAGACACGCTACCATTTAACCTGGACGAGAGCACTAATTGTTGAATGTTTAATATTAGTGTTCAACAACCACTATTTTTAGAGTTTAATCTTGAATCTCAGGAGCCCATAACATCATAATCAAATTCAGCCCCTTAAAACAATGGAAGTACTCCCTCCCCCGAAACTTTCACACATACTTTCCTAAAAGGTATCATCTATCTTCCTTCACATGGAATTCTTGGCCTTGGGAAACATCACCTATTAAATCAATATAATTGGTTCAAAAATTAATACATATTTTAAATGTTAAATCTATATATCAAATTTCATCTGTTTAGTTTTTAAGTATCGAGTTCCCTTATACTTTGACAGCTAGACAGAAAACATTTTTCTGGGTGCTTTTCATTCAAACTCTAATAAAAATCAATAATGGGTCTGACTTCCATATACCAAATTTCATCTGTCTAGCTCAAACCATTTATCAGTTTTCATGTTCGTTGGCAGATAGACAAACATAATGATGTAATTTAAATTTTCGATTTCAGATCCATCCGAATGGTGAATATTCCGCAAAATTTGGTATTTAAATTTATTAAAGTTTATAATATTTTCCCCTTTCAATTGCCGCTGTAGCATAGCCCGTAGCACAATATTATGCGATGTTAAACAAAATTTTACTATATTAAACAATATTGCGAATATGGATCATCGTCATACACTATTGTACAATAGTTTAGTTATATTAAGGTCCCGTTTTAAAGCAACTCTAGGGCTATTTTGGGACGGATCTCGTCATTCTGAACCACGATCAGATAATGAGTACAACATGTCAGATGGCAACCACCTCTCCAAACTTCTACACCACACCGAAGGGAGGATGTTTGGCCAAGACGAATTTAAAGTTAACCAGACCCGCTTAAACGACGCTACTTTGGTAGAATCGGCCCTCAAACTTGAAATCCTCCGGTTTTGCTGAAGAAACCTTACCACCAGACCACCGAAGTCAATTTTTTTCCTTTTAAATTGTCTGCAACGGGAATCAAGCAACAATTCTGACAAAATACGGCTAAATTATTTAGATACCTTAGATGCTTTTCGGGGAAAATTTATTAACAGAATTAATCTCTAAATATCCTTATATTAAAATCCAGGAATAATTAGAAATTAGAAAGATATGCCATAACATTGCAGCACATGTCATAATGTTGTGTGATTTCGTCATACATATCATAACATCATCGCATCGGCTTAGTAATCAACAAATTTTTCTTCGTTTTCTTACGATTCTGGAGAATAAAAAATAAGGGTTATTACTTTAAAAGCTTAAAAGGTTGGTTCTTTTTATCCATCTAAGAGTTGTTTCAATTTATATTCAGGTCATGGGCCGTTTCCTTTCACCAAGTCTTTTAAAGTATTTTTCTGTCAATTTTCATCAATTGGTTGAACAAAATAGCTTCTGTCTCGGACATAAAATACTTTTGCAATGGTTCAGTCAACTGTTTGCTCAGCAAGTCTCGAGAGAATTCGCCTTTCTATCCGAGATTAAATGGAGAAAGATGAATTAATCGATGAAATTGATTTCAAACTGTCCAAATTTCTTTTGTTATATAAATAATAGACTTTTTTCAGACCTGATTCAATTTCTGATTTTCTTCTTTCATTTTGATAGCTGGTAATAATCATCTAGAAACACAGTTTAAAAAGTTGTAATTTCTACAATTTTTGAGCCATAATATATTTTGTTTCAGATTTTTTTCAAAGAATTGTAGACATTTACTGTTGTACTTTTTGTCAGCGCCTTCGAAAAATTTTGATACTTATTTTAGAGACAATGACAGTTTTTAGACTAGATTATACTAGGGATGAGGCAAAAAAATGTTTACAAGACCTAGGAAAAATGGTTTATTAACAATAGACTCAGTAATTAAAAGACATATGTGGTGGTCACGTCTCTACAGGATCATCAAACTGGTTGATACATTTATCCCACTGCTGGACAAATTTCTATAACCCGTCTTGGTAATTATCATGTCACTAGCTATTGAGCTAGTTTTTAGCCTTTTTTGAACATCACCATCTGATATGAACCTGGTTTCGGTTAAGTATTCCTTCAATGTCTGGAAAAGGAAATAATCACTGGGAGCCAAAATGGGGCTGTATGGATGTAAGGACTCCTGACCTAGCATCTAAACGTTTCCAGCAATCTCTCTGCCCACTTCAAAAGAACGATACTCATTGTCTTCTCATTGTTTCGTCCCCCTACTCTTCATCGATTTCTCTGTGAATGTTCTATGGAGACACATTCTTGGAAGATAGAAATCATATCATGGTTCTCACCTCTATATTAGGTTACATGTAATTACTGTCTCTGTTTCAGGTCTCAGTACTAACACTATTTGTTCGAACGACCAGTCTAAGACAGCTATATCATCTATCTCCCGTCTGGTAATATTATTCCCATCCACAATTTCTACTCTCCAAATACTGTAACTTCTAAACTTTTTTTGGATCACCCCTCATATATTTTCAGATATTTATCTAAGTAACTAATTTTTCAAAGCAAATTTCTAACCCTCGAGACTTCATTTTCTTAAAAAACATCTTAGAAAATTCGAATGTTTTTGATAAGAATCATTGCCGTCAAATGATATCACCTATTACATGACTTAAGAAAGCGGATATGTGCACACTGCTTCAGTAAATTTAAAACACATATGGGCAAGTAAATTATTATTTAATTATTTTATCTTAATAAATTAAAAGTTTCTTAATTATTCATAAGAAATTGATTCGTCTGATTATATTTGTAAGAAATGTGCTCTAAGTATAAATACTCTTAAACCAATAAGTTACGACATTTCGTTCTCTTTATAACGATGGAAACCTGTAGTATTGGTGATCAGAATGTTTCTCGCCCAATCTCTGAATTATCCTCCTTCCAATCTCTATAAAATTTTCAACATTGAGCAAGGTCTGGAACACCATGAGTGCTCAAATTTTTATTTTCAGAGTCCTGCGCATGAAAACCATGTGATTCATAATATTTTTTTTCTGTATTGTAAACCTCAGGAGATAAATTGGTTATTAAACATATACTTGGAACTGGAATATGTATATTGGATTCATCTGTTTCAGAACAAATAAAGCTATAATTTGATGCATGACTATTATTGTAATCATAAGGACCACATATCAAATTTCATTTATTTAAATCATGTTCTCATGACTATGCTTCCTATGGTCATTCCATTTCCAGATTTTTAGGATATCATGTTTAATAAAGTACAAATTAACAGATGGTCGACTTTTTTATATGCTTGATCGAGTTTTCACGTTTTCTCTATCAAGCTCTTTTCATTTTTAGTAGTGTGTCAATTTATACTGGAAGGATCAAACGAAAGTTATTTCAGTCAAGCGATTTTGTTCAAAGTCTGGCATCAATCTGCTAATCTAGGGCAAAGTCCTCAAGCTAAATTTCTTACATTTGACTCAAAATACAGAATGGTTTTAATTAAAGTTCCACTTTGAAATGTCCATTAAAGAAAAACTACTGCACCAAATATTATCAAATTTGGTACTAATTTAAAAAGGTCAAAAGAATTTTGTTAATTCTTTTTCAATTTTGAAGGTCAAAGAAAAAGTTCAAATACTCACCACCAGTGGAGAAATGGCACTGCATGCAAATTGTTAAGCAAAGAACAGGAAAGCCCCGCTTTAAGATTGCGACCTATAAAATTTAATTCTTCATTCTTCAGGATTGTGTATTTTAGTCTATTTCAACTGAAAAACTTAATATCCTGAGTTTATTTAATTATTACAGTGAACATTTGATTATTTATTTTTTAGAATTTAGCATTAATTATTTAATTATTTGTATAAAAAATAGATAGTGTGTTTATACATATTGCTTTTGTTCCTGAAGAATAATCTTACTTATTTGAAAAATCCATTTTTCAGTTTGCCAGTATCTAGCGAATAAATCTGGACATGGATACTATTATTGTTTGGGAGCTGTTTATAAACAATACAATTCAATTAGGAATAGTCGATGTCGGTTCAGGTATAATAGTTTATCTCTGTTCCTCTGATATTGCCTCTATAGCTTCTTTTTAAATTTGAAATTGGATTTCAAATGTCTAGACGCCTTTTTCAGTGTTTTGACCAATCGTGTTTGCAGATATCCAAAGACATTCAATTAACTATAGAATTACCTATCAGATAAATCCTGTGACCTTTGAGAATCTTTAAAATTGCTCTGACAGATAGAAACTTGATGAATAGTGTTTTGACAGATATAAACTTAATTTGGTCGTTTTTACATTTCAGCCGTTGACATCAATGCCAACATGATTGATGCTAGATTGTATAAGATAAAAAAAATGTTTAGAAGTTTTAAAAAGTCTAGACATTTCTTTGGCTTACAAATTTAAAATTTATTCCAAAACAATCATTTTTAATTGATTATTGATTCAGTTTATGTAATTATTAAAAATGATTAAATTATTGAAATCGTTTATAGTTAATTAAATCAATTTTAATTTTATAAAGGCCATTCAGATACTGTAGGATTCTGTATATACATTCTATTTTCTTATTTGAACTTAAATATTATATATTGTATGTTTATTATATACAGAGCTATTTAGGTGTTTGAAATATACTTATTAGGCATCTTGAAATAATATATGTGCGTTACACTTTTGTGCATCATTGAAATCAAGCATACTAAATGTTAGTGTATTATATCTCGTGCATCATTTTTTTTTCTTTCTTTTTTTAAATAAGCTTTAATGCCCAGTTTGAAGGATTGTTTTTAGTATCATTAGGAATTTCAAATTCCTCATTCAAGACATTCAGGCGTATGCCTTTTCCAAAGCTAAAATTTAGGTACAAAAAATTGTTACGTTTGAACATCCCATAGTAAGGAACTCCACTTTCATAGTTATTTTGTAATATGTACATATTGGGTTGTAGCTGTTTTATTTGCGACCGCAATCATTTTTAGCTTACTGATTCATTTGTAATCATGTTTTTAATTGTACCAAATAAGAAGCTGAAATGAAAAATTTATATAATGCATATTAACAATTTAATTACTTAAAAGTCAATAATGTCGGCGTAGATGTAGTTTTTGAAAGGTGCTAAGAAAAATAATTATAAAATATTTAAATAATTTTCTTCGGTGCATATTGTTACGGATACCTCCTTCAGCGCCCTTGTCAGATGTGTCTGTCAATGAATTAAATAATTCTTTAGTCACAGATGACGACTTTTATTAATACGAAGACAACCAATGTATAGCTATGGCGGACACAGGAAGCACTCAGAAATGTAAACTGTAGCCCACAAGTAGTAATCGGTGTAATAATAATCACAACTAACAAAGCGCCAAAACAATATTCAGAACTAGGAGGGAGTCTAGGTGGATTCACTCTACGGTCTCTCCAAACGTCTGCAATTTATCCCTGTCTTATTGCTTCAGTTATATCCAGCAACCAACTCACTACTACACGGTTGGCTACTCAACACACTGCTTGCTCAAGGAACACCAGGACTTGGCACAGAGCTCAGTGCAGCAATCACTTGAGTTCTTCGGTGGATTGAACCAAATATTCATCGTAGATTATTTATATAATTGATTCCGGCTTAAGAATGATGGTCTTTTATAGTTCCTGCAACCAGGACGAGAATGTTATGGATCAATGAAACGTATTTTGGTTACCATTGGCAAATTTGCTAAAATTCTTAAAATAATCAGTAATATCTGTATTGCCGTCAAAGTGTCTCCATGCCCTGAGATCACTGATTCGGCATCCGATCAGCATCCAACAGAGATGATCATAAAACGATCTTCCAAGAGATTAATCTAACCATTGATTATTTAACAGTATTGTTACAAACGATTGTTTGGATATGTTTTTTAAAGATATTTGTGTTTTAATTATATTTTCTTTTAGTAATGCCTCAATGTGATTTTGTGTAATGTCTCAATGCATTTTTTTTATTATTTTTAAATAATATTATTATATCTAGTAAACAGTTTTGTTTCTGATGTCACTGAATTTGTCCTTTTGTATTTTAAATTTTTTCTGAAGTCGAAATTTTATATCCATGCCCGCACTGTGATGCAGGCATATTTTTTGCTTCTTTATTTATGTGCCGCTCTCATCTTTATTGTGAAAATAAGTTTTTGTGTATGCAAAAACGTTTGCCTTTTCGTCCAAAGCAACTATATATTTTCAACATTTTATCACAAAAAAGAAAAGATAAACGTCCATGAGGGAGCAAAAAGCAAAATCAATCTTTTATTCATTCGTCTTTCCAGCACGCTTATTTTTATGACGCGATTCAAATACCGCATTGGACGGCCCCTATATGCAAATATTATGCATTTTTAAACGCTTTTTTATTGGAATCCTACAAATCTTTAACCTACCCTTTCCTTTTTTCTTTTTCTTTTCTTTTTCTTATTTCTAAGGAATTTGTATAAATCTTCCTTCTTGGCAGATAGATAAAAAAAAAATCTTTTTCTTGCCTATTTACATTTGAAAATAATTTCAATTATATGTGGTTTCATAAATCAAATAAATGTGATATTTTTTATATATAAATATAGTATTTCAAATGTGGTTTCAAAATTCAAACACATTATTTAAAAAGAGATTTTTCATTTTATCTAATTGTTGTTAAAGCGGAATAAGTATTCATGAAACAGAATTATAAAATTTTATAAACATTATTGGAATGTTATTAAAATACCTGATAGATATTGTAAGAACATCACTTATATTTATTGGTGGTGTTTTTGGTTTTTTGCATCTGTTTTTGATGTTTTAACTTGCTTTTTTTTATATTCTAAATTTATTTTCTTTTATATTCTATTAGCTAAATGATTTTTTTTTACATACGCGTATATTCTTTTATCGTGTTTACCTGCTGAATGTTATAGAGATTTCCGTTATTTGATTTAAACATTGATTTAATTTCCGTACGATTTAATATATGGGTTCATAAATCAAAGTATTTTTCATGGAGTTTTCATTTTATAAGATTGTTGTTTAAGCGGAAGAAGTATTCATGAAACAGACATTTCCGATTTTCTAAACGTTATATGAATAATATTAAAGTATGAATTAAAATTTGCAAGAACATTACTCATTCCATTTTCTTTTTATATTTTTCAATTTTTCTTTTTCTTCTCTCTCTTTGAAACTTTTGACTTCTTTTCTTGTATTTATAATTTTCGCATTATTTTTTCCACTTCGGATTCTATTTGCTTTTCTTCCCCATGTACAAGAATATACTAAATTTTTCGGCGAATTTTCTTAATTGTTTTATGCATAAATGAAAATCATATATATTTTTTCCCTTGCCAACATTATATGCCCATATATTTCCAATTCTTTTCAGCATCGGTTAGATGAATAACATTTGAAATTTTTTTTGTTTGACCAGACTCGTTTTCGAATAAAAATAAATACATGAAAATTCATCTTGAAAAGTGCATTAAAATACTATTACTAACCATCCCGATCCAAAAGTTTCGTTTAAGAAAATGGTTTTCGATACAATGGTTGGAACTTTATTAAAGACAATTATTTATTTAGATAGAATATAAAAGTGATTCATGACGCCATGTTTTGCATTCCTTCACTATAATCGCTAAAATAGTGTACAACCTGTTTTCGAATATGAGGAAGCCGCAGAACATCAATAGCAGCGCCTGCTCTGCTGATAGTTCCATTAGACTGGTCTACGGCCGCAAGAATCTCTAGACGGTCTGCTGTGGAGGAACGCTATGCTTTAGGATGACACCATCGACACCATCATAGTCATGAACGAGAATCAGCATGACTTTCCCATTACTGGGATTCTGAAATAATTTCTTGGTGACCCATAATGACACCATGCGTTGGATTGGTGTTTCAATTTTGGCTGGTACCATCTGGTCCAAATCTCATCCAGTGTAATGATTTTGCTGTACTAGCCATGCTGCTTCACATTCAATTTTCATCCAAATTCGTTGTTCTTATTTTGAAAACATTCTGAAAACACTTTCTTTAGACATCAGGGTACTACAGGAATACTTCACTCCGCATGCGCACGACGTAGGAAGTACGAGTCATTTTTATACGAAGTAAGGTAAGTATGTAGCTAACCTGTAGTGTAAGTGACATTCTTTGGTTTGGTTGCGTGGTGTTTTTGCAGCATTGTTGCCACT
>JAPMOQ010000159.1:1112557-1123314 GCA_026543055.1 Argiope trifasciata | reverse complement strand
TATATATATATCTGCAATTTTAGCACCAAAACTCAAAGGATTATTTGACATTTTCAAAGCTACCAACGAGATATCTCATATTTCAAGAACTTCCAGTGATATTTTAGTTTTCACGGAGTTTTAATTAAATTCATTCTTAGCTATGGATGTGTTAAGATTTTTAAAAAGAATCTTTCTAATGTTACAGATTTAATTCATTCTTTTTATCTAATTTAATTGGAAGTTTTTGCAATTGATATTAATTGCAAATTGTCGCTGATATCTCGTCGACAACGTTGAATGTGTTAAGTTATATAAATGATCAAAATGGAAAATTAAAGAACAGTAATTTACTAGTACAGTTTTCTGACCGTTTTATTTAAAAATCTCATCAAAGAACTTCTAGTGATCAATCTTGTCAAAATGCAATGGAATTATAACATTTGGTTAGTTTAAGGCATCCTATTCCCTTAGGATTTTATGGCACAACTTTTGAGTTATTGATAAAGTCTTAATACTTAGTTTCAGAAACTTTTGGGATATTTGTTCTATTATGCAATGTCAGTTGAACGAAGAACATATATCTGGGAATTTATCGTTGTTCCAGAGTGATTCTTCAGGATTTACCAGTTTATCTCTGAAGAAAGTGCAATGATTGTGATTGATTTATTTCCCCCATATTGAAAGAATGGAAAGACAAATGATCTGGTCTATATAATCTTTGAAAGAATCGTATGTCAGCTGTTATTTAATTTGAGACCTTCAGCACAAATTGGTATTCTTTCAACACATGTATGCTCAATTATTTCTGGATCTTGACTTTCATATACTCTGCCCGATAAACGACAGATTGAGTTAATATGCGGTAGTGGTCTGATTTGAAATTCTGGTTTCAGAAATGTGAATCCACCGACAGTTTCAAGTGCGCAAGTGCATTAAATCCAACTCACTCGTTTTAATATACTTCCACCAGCGTGACTTTGAAGTTTAAAAAGATATTGGATAAAACTTGAATTCTTGTACCGAGCCAAAATTAGACGGAAACTCTAAAAATGATCTTGTTACCTCAAAATGGAAATTAAATTCATGCAATCTAAACTATGATCCTTTCATATTATAGCGTGAGTATTTTCCACAGACTTCCAAATATATTTCAGAGTAGGATGAAAATCCGGTTCAGTTTATTGGATGTAAAAGAGGTTCAAGTTAGCCCGTTTTGGTCACAATTTCCATTTTTAATAGAAATTTTCCGATTTAAGATACAAGTATTCCGTTTTCTAGGTATAACTGTATATGAAATTTCATTTATCTCATAAACTGAATTATTAGAATTAATGGATTAAGTAATATAGGAATATATAAATCAAAATTTTAAGAGGAATTGAAAGTTACAGCCTAAACTTTGATACTTATTCATGATATGACTGATAAGGCAGTATCTCAAATTCGATATGTTTAGTTTGAAACAATTTCCAATATCGTATTTCCTTCACACTAATGAACGCACAAATATTTTTTCTTTACATGTCTGAAATTATTGTAAACTTAAAGTATCAACTATAACAACCCATCTATAAAATTTTAATTGTGAATTATTTGTTAAAGTAGTCCACCATTTCCAACGAGAGGTATACGGGAGGTGACACAAAAATAAAGCAGTATTTTGAAAGTATAAATTGTGGATTGGAATATTGTTACTCAGAGTGGAGAGACAAATATCACTGATTGTCTTAGAATTGTTCGAACAGATAGTATTAATAATGAGGTCTGAAACAGCGACAGTAATGGAAAGAAGTGTAGGTAAGTGGTCTAGCACAGAAATGAGACCCTTGATATAATTTCTATGGGTCAATAATCGGATATTCATAGACAAGTGTTATTGAAATATAATGGACCAAAAAAAGGGATAGACAACAGGTGGCGCAACGGTGTCGCTCATTTTAAGAGGCCAGAGTTTTTGATGGAAAAATTTATGCATAATTTCTAGAGCCACACACTGAACAGCCTCGATTTAGCTATCCCAGTGACTATTTCCTTTTCCCAGCATTGAAGAAACATTTTTCCAAAACAAGGTTCAGACGAAGATGCTCAAAAAAGTGCCGAGAACTGGCTCAATAGCAACGGGCCTGGTTATTTCCAAGATGACTTAAATAAATAGGGTCAGAGGAGTGATAAATGTTCAACTGGTTTTGTGGTTAAGTAGAGAACTGACCGCCACATATATCTCTTAATTACCATTTGTATGTTGTGTCTATTGTTAAAAAAGCAATTTTCATTTGCCTTGTGACCTTTTTTTTTTTTTTTGGATAACCCTTCGTAATTTGAAAAAAGTATTTTAGTTTCAGTCAAAACTAAAGCCCATAGATACATTTAAATTTCGAGGTTGAGATTTTTATGAAATTACTTTATCTTTGTATATATTGTCAAAGAAAAGCTAATATTTTTTTTTAAAAAAAAAGATATCTAATCGATGAAATTTATACACCAAAACTTCATAAATCGCACTTTTTCAACAGTGACATTGAAATGGTGTTAATTTAATTTCGAATAAAATGATTAAATGGCGTAATATGCTAAATAAAAAATAACAATTTTCCATTAAACTGTAATTTGTAGAAATTAATAGAATACAAATATTTCTTAATTTTTATATTAAACATTTGCTAAATTTATCACTAATTTTCCACTAAATTTTTTATAATTTAATTAT
Organism: Argiope trifasciata; assembly: GCA_026543055.1. NCBI lineage: Eukaryota > Metazoa > Arthropoda > Arachnida > Araneae > Araneidae > Argiope > Argiope trifasciata. The sequence continues at coordinate 1,120,625 of JAPMOQ010000159.1, read as the reverse complement.
ATTAATTATTTTTAATTTCTCTTGAATAGCTAAGGAAAACGGTATTATTTTATAGCTTTATCGACTTAAATTTTTCTTATTAAATGTAGTATTTATAAAAAATGTAGGCACTTCAATTTCTATATATCTTCTAATATTCCTACTGCTTATGTGTCCTTCGCCAGAAACAAATATATTTTCCATACCCCATTTACCTTTTTTTCTGCCTTTTGAGTTTTGTGCCTATATTTATGTTTCCAACTCAAGACATTTTTGAATAAAAGTGATCACGAATAAAAAAGTAGCAAAAAAATCTTCTGCAATCTATACTTCTTCAAAATTCGACACATAAATTCAATTTTTGTATATATATACGAATCTCCCTAAAGTTGGAGTTATCGACTTTATGAACCAATGATCTTGGAAATTCACAGACAAATAAGAGTTTACTTTATTTACGATTATAGTACTCTACTAGTATAGTCGAAATATTCTTTGTAATACATATATTAGAAAGTAAAAAAAAAAATTTAGAATATAAAGAGAAGATTACTTTCTTTTTCATTAGAGAATTCAGTGTTATACCATCATAAGGAAACATAGTATCTGAAACTAATTGGTTTGTTGATTTTCGAAATTTATTATACCATTTTGAAAATTTACTAACAGTAATTGAAAAATGTACGCCATTAGTATTACATCCAAGAGTATTGATGCATTCTTTCATCTTAAAAAGTTTTTTTGATTTATATTCAGGTCATGGAGTTTTTTTTTTTCTTCCCCTCATTTCTTTGGAGTAGTTTTTCTGACAACTTTCTCTCAATAAGGCTACAAACCTGCTTTAGTGAGGGACATAAAAATACTTATGTGATTGAATTAAGAATCAGCAAACAGTTCATTCAGCCATTCTCTAGCGAGTTCAGATACTTATCCGAGATTAGATGGGAAAAAAGAACTTTTATCGATGGAATTCATTCGAAATTGTTCACCTTTCGGTTTTTATATACGTGATTGTTAAGATGAGATTTTTTTCTGATGCTATTTTAGATTTCTTATTTACTTAGCAAAGCTTATAAAAGTGAAACTATTGTGAATCACATTTCTAGAAATTGCTGATTCAGCGAGGTAAGCATTATAATTTTTATAAGATTTGGAAGTATTGCTCTCGAAATTCCATTTAGAAATGCAGTTTGGTGTCTTTTTAGATTGAAGAAATTGCACATGAGACACATGCAAGATCCACATGCAATTTTTACGCCAAAGAGGAATTCCAAGATCCACATGCAAATTTTTAACCCTTTATCTGTAATAACTTTAATCGAAATTTAAAAACAGTTTGAATTATTTCAATCAGAATATTTTAAAATGATATTGAACTGAAGAAAAGAAAATGAAGATTTTTTTTTAAGTTGAACTCCCATTGTAGAAAATCTTGTCATGAATCAATGCCTCTACCATACGCTGATGTAAATTTGATATTTTTTTTTAATCTATAAAATTAATGAAATATCAAAATATTATTTTGCTCTTTGGTTCGAAAATAAAAGTTCGAAGTGAAGTATTCTGTATCGACGCGAATTTGGTTCCTTTTTAGAATAACACTTGAAGATACTATTTGCAATATTGGGTATGTATACAATTCTATACTTCTGTGACATCCATTAAATTTAAATTACAAATTGAGAATTTAGTTTCTTTTAACTAACTTCATCTGAAATTAATTTAGAATTTTTCTTCTATCTAATAAATGAATTTATTTTTTTGTTTAGCCCTTTATGTGAGCATCAATTATAAACAATTTTCATTAAAAAACATGTAAGTATTCATTCATTATTTTTTCAATTTCGGAAGAATACATCCACTAAATTCAGTGGTATCAGTTTTCGAATCTGCTATACTTCGTGAATGAATTTAAGAATGGATACTTTTATTGTATGAAAGCTACTGGGAATAGCTAGAAACAGTCAGGGTTTAATAGTTTATCGCTTTTATCTGATATTATCGGACCTCTTCTTAATGAGGAATTGGATTTCAAATGATTAGACACTCTTTTCCGTTGTTTCTTTAATTCTTATTTGAGGATTCCCGAAACCATTTAATGGATAGTTAATTGATTCACTAATGTTGTTATTTCAGTAAATACTTAAATTCGCTCAGATGGATCCAATTCGTAGCAGTAATTCCAGACTTTAGGGAACAGGATAGAAAATAATGGATAGATCGAAAATATTTTATTTCATTTTTCTTTCATTTTACTGTCTGCAATACCTACAAATTTTTAATTTATTGACCTTTAATTTAATTCATGATACTACATGTATATTCTGACGTATTTTAATTAAATGAATTACAAATCTTTTCAACTGATAAGCCACTCAGGTATGTGAAGTATGTTACACATGTTATTTAAGTATATTAAATAACATTTGTAACATGTTATGCAATAATACATCAATGCGTTTGTATGTATTATAAGGTAATGTAAAATTTTCTGAGTTCTAAAATCCGGCAAAACATCCATCAGCCGAATGATAAATAATGATATTTTCTTCTCGAAAATTATGAACATACATATAACATAGAGCTTTCGAAGCCTGCACAAAAGCACTTGCGGTAAGCAGCATCACTTTAGTATTAAATCTGTAAGGAATAAAGGTCACTGCACAGAGAGTACTGACGAGAGAGACTTCACATGATGATTACTGACACCTCTCAATTCGTCTGCTGCTCGTACTGAGGCAATAATAATCTAATTTCATCTTTGTCTTCTGCATTTTATTTTTCCCATATCAAAGCAAAAAAGTTCTTATAAAGCACGAGTTTTGGATCTATAGCTGAATTTCTTGATGTTTTTAAAATCGTAAAAATTTATTTCCCAAATTTCGCAAAATTTATTGTTTAATTCGGATGTCATTGACTTGAAATTTAATAAATATTCGTTAGAACTAACGATAACACTATTATTCATATCAAAGAACTAACAATGAGCTAACAATGTTGGGAAAAAAAACTAATTCGTAGGAATATTTGCTTGCATTATATCTCTTACGTCATTAGAGGTGTATTCAATCATTCAAATTTTATTATATTCATCACCATTAAGCATATGTTTATATGCTAATGTATACATATACATATAAACGTGGCGCTTACCACTTAAGGAATTAAATAATTATCACGAAAGAAAAGAAATATTTGAAAGCAATGATTTCAAATCAGAAAAGAGAAAAACGTCAATAAGTAGAATTGTGATTAATATTACTTAAAATACTGAAAAATGATGGATATGTGATAAAAATTATTATAAATGAAAAAAAAATGAAATCTACTATTGTAAATTACAAGTTATTATGGCAGAACATTATTATTTTTTCAGTTTTGTTTATCTGCATTAATTTAAGTCATTAACCAGTTTAACCAATTTAAAGAATATATATATATATATATACACATATATATATATATATACATACATACATACATACATACATATATATATATATATATATATATATAGATAATATTTAATTTTTCTAGCAAAAAAAAATGTTTCGAAACTCGACCGATTTTGATTGAGATAAAAAAAAATCTATCGTTTTACTAAATATTGACGAGTGCGTAATCTGATTGTCCTGTTCTTGTTTCAAACCATTTTAAACTGATTAATGACTTAAATTAATTAAGAAAATTCGTAAGAATTCAGTGAATGTATAATTTTGAAATCAAGTTTTAACTTTAGTTGACGATAAATTACCAAATGTGGCAACCTTCTGCATTATTTTCTAATAACCCTATTTAATTAGTTTAAATTATCCCTATGTCACCAATTTTTATAGATTAAACATAGAATATTTTACCTTTTTTGATTTATTTAAGAAAGCATTTCGCTAGTTAGGCAATAACACTTTGTTTTCCAAGGGAAAAACTACAACTACAAACGACAGATAATTCAAAGCTATACAGTGAAATCCAACTCCAAAATGAAACAAAATTAGCAGACGATAGAGAATAATGAAAGCCGACTCAGAATAATAATAATAGATGAAAGCCGACTCAAAAATAAAAAAGGAAAAATCGCCAATGTTTTGCTTACACATTTTCAGGCTCCAAAATCCTCAAGCGGAAACCATATTATGTTCTCACATGATAAGAAATTGGAAACGTTTACAATAAGAATATGGAAAGAGAGGTTGAAATAGATGTCTCATGGAGCTTGTAAAGGTACTGCCTAATTTAATATGTATAGCATACAAAACGCATTAGGTATTACGGTAGTATCATAGTAACCGTAACTAAGTTTTGCAAAAGTGTTTGTTTTGGAATGTCTGTATCCAATTAGATATTCAGATATGTAGTTGAATCTCCAAAGAGTAATAACTTAAAGAAATGTTATGCAGTTCCCATTTTAAATTGAACATATTAATTTGTTTGCACTCTAGTGAAGGCGCTTTTACTAGGAATAGCTTTATAATTCTTATGGAATATTTTTACATAGACACATCTAAAAATTAAATAATGTTACAATGATGCAAAATGTATTTTAAAATATAGCCTTTCAAACATAGGAGTGTAGCAGACTGTTTTCTAAAATATAATCTTTAAAATAAAACAAAATATTTGTCTAATGAAAATTCCTTTTTACTTATTTTACTGACGTTTAAAGAACAACAAATATTTATAAAAATTAAATAATGTATTTAACACCTTTCCAAACGTTAATCTTTTAGATAGGTTATGGTTTGAGTTCAATTGATTTCCTATTTTTTGCAGCTAATACCGTCTTGAAAATCTATAAACAATATAAAATCAATTCATTTTAATGTAAAATTCTATCTTTTGAAACATAATTTTAATCACAGCACTGAATTTTGTAAATTTTTTCTCCAAATTAAATATTTTCTGTTAAAAATTCATTAGTTAATGTTTAACGATAAATACTAAGTAATTTATCGATGCTATAAAATTAAATTTGTTTACTTAATTAGAAAAGATATACACTTATTTATCATTCGATTGTCAGCTCAGTTCTCTTAAATACAAGTTCAATGGAATTGTTAAAGATATCACAATATCTTTATTTTAATTAGTTGCAAGAATTTTATAGATTATAGTTTAAATTATATTATGCTCTTTTAATTTATATTCATTTTCAAAATCTTCAAATTTTCAACTGCATTAGCTCAATTAACACAATTTTAAGTATTTCTTTCTTTAGTAGTATTAAGAAAAGATAAATACAACATCCAGTATTTTACGATGTTATCCTATCTACGTTATCTACGATGCAATGTTATATCATTCTTGTAATGATATTGCATTTAAAACATAGTAATTAGTGATGATATTCAAAAGCTGTATGCTAAATTAATAAATTGTAAATATCATACGATCCTACATAATCAATTAAATATATAAATATATTGTAAAGATTATATCATAAAATTAATTTTTAGAATAATACATGAGAAAGTGACAGCTAATACTAATATTAAGCAGCAATGTTCGTATTTAGGCTTCAATCTGCTTTGAAATAATTGAAAGGCGAATACATATTTTAATTTTTATTTAAATATACACAGATGGGAAAAAACTCCCAACACTAGGAAGGAGTTGTGCTATATAAACGAAATTTGGTAGGCGTGTTTATACATCTGAAAGTTGACGTCGATTCAAATTTCGAGCAACGCGCGTAAGTGTGGCGCTAGTAGCGACACTATGAACATGCAAATGAGGTTTGCTTTAAATAAGCGCTGTAAGGTTCGTGATCGTTATTTACAGTTGAGATTTGACGTAGTGGGTTAATGTTAGTCAAGGATGTCTCTGAGAAGACGAAGAAGCCATTATCAACAGCTCACTGAGTTTGAACGAGGTCGTGTTGTAGGGCTACGAGAAGGTGGGTTTTCTTTCCGCGATATTGCTGAAAGACTTGGCAGGAATGTATCCACTGTGCATGAGTACTGGCAGGGGTGAAGGGAAGGTACTGATTCAAGAAGACCAGGTTCTGGGCGGCCACGTGGTATTACTGAGAGGGAAGACAGTCGTAGTCGGCGTATGGCTATGGCTAATCGTACTGCGTCTGCAGCTGAAATTCGAGCTGAAGTTGGCACCACAGTGACACAACGAACTGTTACAAATCGGTTACTTCAAGGATAGCGTGAGTAGTGTCAAGCTAGAGCTCATTGGAGGACGAAGTGGAGATCTGTTGTGTTTTCTGATGAAAGCCGGTTCTGCCTTGGCCGCAGTGATAGCCGTTTGTTAGTTAGAAGGAGGCCAGGTGAACGCCTGCTAGTGACCTGTCTGCGGCCTAGATACACAGGGCCTACTCCTGGAGTTATGGTTTGCGGAGCAATTTCGTATGACAGTAAGAGCACTCTCGTGGTTATCCCACGCACCCTGACTGCAAATTTGTACGTTAGTCTTGTGATACAACCTGTTGTGCTGCCATTCATGAACACTATTCAAGTGGGTGTTTTCCAACAGGATAACCCTAACCCTCATACTGCTGTTGTAACCCAACATGCTCTACAAATTATCGACCTGTTGTCTTGGCCTGCTAGATCACCAGATCTTTCTCCAATCGAGCACGTATGGGACATCATTGGACGACAAATCCAGCGTCATCTACAACCAGCATTAACCGTCCCTGCATTGACGGCCCAAGTGCAACAGGCATGGAACTCCATCCTACAAACAGATATCCGACACCTGTACGACACAATGCATGCACGTGTGTATGCTTGCATTCAAAATTCTGGTGGTTACACCGGTTACTAATGTACCAACATTTCATATTTGAAATGGCTCTTCTCGCCAATGGCTCTACCTGTGATCTTGAAACTTTAATCAATTAAATACCTAGACAAATGTATTCCTAAAATTTCATTACTGTACAATAATTTTTTCTTGGAGTTGGGATTTTTTTTTCCATCAGTGTATGTATTTAGTCTTTTTTGTCGTCATATTTTTCTTGGATTTTTCAGCCAACGTAACAAAAGGTTTCCTGTAGGACGAGTTAATATTACTTAAAACGATCAAAATATTCTCATTTTTCTGTATAATAAACATATAAACATGGTCTTTCATCTCTTCAATTCAAAATTTGGGGAGGGGGAGTGAGATTTGCTGTTTGTCGTTTGAAGTACTTTTTTTTTCCTTGTAGTTTGATCAAAATATCAAAAGATAAACATAACACTCGCTATTCTACGAAAAAATGAAATCTTTTATTGATATTGAATCACACAACACTTTGTGGCGCTATTCAAACTCCGTACGGTTAATTAATAAACTCTAAATACCATACTTCATTTACTAAATGCAAATAGTTTATATTTGTGATACCATTTTTGTTAACAAATTCTCTTTCTTTTTATATTTACATAAAATGAACTTATATAAATACTCCTCGCTAAACAAATAAATAATCCTTTTTGAAAGCTTGTTTACATAAATACTGAAAAAAATATTCAACAGTTTATTACGATATATAATTTTAAAAAATTATTGTTGAATTGATTTATTTCCAATTCTTTTTAAAGACCCTGGTACACAGAATAGTTGAATTTTATAGATTTGTTGAAATATGAAACAAATGTGTAAAAACCAGTTTTACTCCTTATATGCTGCACTTTATTCTTTCGTTTTCATTGTTTATAAACATTTATTTCCATTTTATGCCTCCAACACATTTTTCTTGCATGTTTCTTCCTTCATATTTTTTATTAACATTTTTATTGAATTTTATTAGTACCTTCTGCACATATAATATATGATATAAATTGCATTTTTCGCATATACTAAAATCATATTTGTCTCTTGTCCCCCTTTTATTATTATGTATTTTCGTACCTGAATGACTTGCTTTATATCACAAGCATAAAAGCAAGTTATTTAAGGGCATTTCCCTTATATCCCTAAATGCTGCCCTAGATGATAAAACTTGAAATATGAAAGAATGAAACGATATAAAACAGAATGTGAAACGACATTGAATTTCATTATTTCTTTTTATAACATTTTCAAAACCATTTCATGGATACGATACAATTGGCCATATTGATTATCGTCGAAAAATAACTTGAATAACATTTTT
>JAPMOQ010000159.1:1080931-1112157 GCA_026543055.1 Argiope trifasciata | reverse complement strand
GGTCATAGGAACGTTGGTAGATATGAGCAGTGCTATTTTAGAGTCGTGCATGGAATATCAGCGTGATTCGACATCGTTATGTGGATAAAAATAAGGCAAGAATCAAAAGAGTCATTAAATTACTTTCTGGAAAACATATAAAAATTTGATGCCCTTATATTACGTAAAAGTGGATTTCCACAGTACCCTCATATTATGTAAGAGTAGATTTCCTTTTCATTTACATTATTTTTAAGTAGATTTGCATTACATTTACATTATGTATATGTAGATTTACATTATGTATAAGTAGATTTACATAATACACTCATATTATGTTTTATGTAGAAACTAAAAAGTATCAGATTTGATTATCTTAAGGGCCACAAAATTGGTGCCAAAATTACAATTAATGAACTACAATTTAGAATGAGTGCAAGGACGAATTTTCTTACTCGTATCAAAAAGCTGCCTATTATCATCAGAATTAGTTTTCTTTTACAAATTATGTCTGAATTGTCTCAATTACTTTGCCTTTTAGAAGTATGGTTCTATTGTCAACTCCATTGTACTCAAAGCGAGAACTAAGTAATTTGTAGCAATCTATCAAACACTTTATATAATAAACACATTATTGGAACTTATCTTGCCAGAAAAGAAAATAGTATAAAAATTATGAATAAAATACTTTATTTCGTTAAAAATTTATAAAGGTAAGCTGCTTCCAGGTAAATTGTTTTTTTATTGCTCTTAATTGCTTTCTTAGAAAAAACATTGTATATTTGCATAGTTTATACTAGAGTTGCTTCTTTTTCATGAGAATGACAACATCTGTGCATGTTTTTTATGTTCCTCAAAGCATTGCTAACTGCTTAAATATAACTTATTCTATATTTTCTAGCCATTTCAATACTTAAGATCTATAGACTATCTTACGCTCTCGTTTCGCTCCTTATTTGTAGCTGAATCATTTCAATATTTATGATCTCTATACTATCTTACGTTCTCGTTTGTGTCCTTACTTCTAGCTCAATCATTTTGTCATCCGCCATCACTTACTCAATTAACAACAATCAATGTTTCACGAACATCTTCTTTCAAATGTTCTCTCATTTAAAAATTCATTAAAATTGTCTTTGCTTTCTTTTATCTTATCATCATTGCATTCACTTCCATGAAGGTCTGTCGACGTCGTAGGATAGGGGTAGCGTGTCAGCCCCGTGGTCTGGGCGTCCCGGGTTCGAACTCCGATTCTGGGTTATTACTCTTCTGTGTTTTATCTGTGAGGTTAATGTGACCCTTTGCAAAAAGGGTTTGTGCCAATAAATGAGAAGCAGTTAAGTCGTACTTTTAACCCTAGATGGATCTACTGAAAAAAATAAGCTCATTCCAGCGTAAATAGCTGACAAATAACAGCCAAAGGTCTTGTAAAGTGCCATTAGTAACAATAACAACACTATGACGGTATAGAAGACTTGATGGCACTGGATAATCAGAATGCCAGTCTTGATGTCATACAGTAATGATAATAGAGATGCATCACACGAAAATGAAACAACTGGGTAGATTTTAAAGATAATAAATTCTGAGCAGAAAGTCATTTAATACGAAATTCCACTAACTGATAAACGAAAAGCATGATGAGGTTATTCTACTACATGAATTAGGATTGATGGGGTAATTTAATCTAACTTAAAAAACGTATAGTGGTAATAAAATATTGCTTTTATCTATCTGGCATATAGCTAAAATCACTGGACAAAATTTATCAGAAAAATGCATTTCTATCAACGATCCGTATTTTTCGACAATTCATTTGACAATGGCAGCAGATGATATTTATGCTAAACTCATTGATGCATGTGAAATAACATTATTATAGTAGTGAATATTAATTAAAAAGCTGTAGCTGATATTCTTAATTCTTTATTTTATTATCATTCTGCATAATAATTAGTATTGAATAAACTATATAGCATAGTTATTATAAATTTTATTTATCGCCTTGTTTCTATTTCAAATTAATGTATGCAATGATTTTCATATTATATATGATTTTTTAATTGGCAAATTTTCAGAAATCTTGCTTTACTTCAAGTGTTGCAGCCATTATCAGCGTATTTCATACTCAGTGATTTTACTTATTTTTTTTCCAATTTTATTTAACTTGATGCAATTAAATTTTCAAATACATTCTAGCAAAACTCAAAACCAAACGTCATCGCCGTTATAAAAGAAAAACACTTTTCCTCTAGAAAATATATATAATAGTTAACTTACTAATAAAATATAGTTATACCGGTTAAATGCTTACATCAGCTTATTTCGTATTATATTCCTCGTTTCGCTTTGAGTCAAACGTTATGTGTTACTTCTTTTCGTCAGTTACCGGCCAGTTATTTTGGGTACGGACAGAGTGTTGTTAGCATTATCTATGTGCGTGCGTAATGACTAGTACTTACGCTTGAGAAAGTAATTTCGTCTTCCTTCTAAGCATTAAATAAAATATTTAACAAACTGCTTTCTGTTTTAAGATGAATTTAAACGGTTAAGTCGAAAAATTATACTAACTGAATGAAGACACTCCCTTGTTTTATGTTTATTACTGAATAAAGAAAACTTACAAAGGAAACATATTAAATTATCATTTTTTATATTTTTGTTACCATCTTTACTCTTAGAATTGATAAAGACTTCTTTTTATAGTGTCTGAGCTGCAATTAAGGTGTTTGCTATTTTAATGGGAAAAAGCAGTGCTTTGTTTTAATAACATATGTTCTTTGCGTAACATGATGTTCAAGATCTTCCCAGTGTAGTATTTTAATAATGAAAAAACGCTCAAATAATGACAAGCATTAAAATTATTTTAATTTCTTTCAATTTGTTATGTTTATTGCTCACATAATTCCTTCTATTTTAATTAAGTCACACGTCATCATAGAGGCATTAAAGAATGTAGAATTGTGCTTTTTTGAGGTAAGAACTCGCGATGCTGGGGTTCTTAGCCGTGTAACATAATCCCTAGACAAATGTGCACACTCTGGCCTGAAATTTGTTATGTGACTTAGGAACTTACCACTACATTACTCCCCCTCCAGTAGGTTTGAGGTGAGAACGAACGATGTTATCTCACCGAGTGGAAGCTACACACGATTTTATCGTGCCAAATTTTTTATGGCAGGAGATGAAAGATTTTATCCTGACAAGCGTTATGGCGGGCGACGAAAGTTTTTATCATCCTAAGTGTTATAGCGGTGATTTTTGCCACGGGTATAGGGCGCCACAAAGGTTGCGCTTATTAGTTCAGAATCAGCTTTTTACCATCACATCACCTTGGTAAATATATTTCACATTGGATTTTGACTTTTGTAGTAGTGCTTTATTTGCCTATGGATTCTAAAATCTCTGTACTTTTACACATGAGTTAGGAGGGTTTAAATCGTCAAAATATGGGTGAGAGGATAACAATAAAGTAAACGAGGATTGCTTGTTGACTCAATTATAATAAAATAATACTGTCAGAAACTACAAGTTACTCGCAAGCACATCAAAAAACAAAGAATTGAACAAAAAAGTATCTAATAGGACAAAAATCAAAATCAAGGATTGACGAAAAATGCCGGAAATGGGCTCGTCATGTCCGCGTCTCGTTCCTTAGTGAGATAGAATCGTCGAAAAATGGTCTTCTCAGGATACTGGAACGAACAGAAATGTCCTTTTCCGTTTCCTCATATAAATGTCGAATATAGTCGTAGTAACCTCTTTTTTTCTAAATATTCCTCCAGTGGGAAAATATTAAGAATTTGAATATTCCATGAAATACTGAAGAAGGCCTTTTATTTTAACAAAGTAAAAATGTTTTTGGAAAATATTCAAATAAAATAATGTCAAAAAATTTAGGAAAATACAGGAATTGCAAAACTAAATATATGTTTTTGTATTTTAAAGTGGTGTTTTAGTTTGGTAGAAAATGTGTATTTTAAAATAGCGTTGTGATTAGTTTTAGGGGAAAATCTCAAAACCATGCTTAGTTTTTAATTTATTAAACTTCTGAATTAAAATAATCTCTTCAAAATACACATTGTCATCTATAAATATGTATTTGTACTAAATATGGTAGTTCTTCAAAGCATTCTAAGTACAACATTATATTAATCCATCTACACTCTATCATAATACTATATGAAAATCTATAAAAGATATTTTCTTAATTTTCTTTGAAATCGTAATACTAAGAGGATATTTAAAGTCTTCTTCAATTTATATTATTTATTTTATTCTAATAAATATCCTTAATGTTAATAACCTAATCATTTGCACAACTATTAACGCTTATTAAAATTTCCATATTAAAACGCAAATTACCGTAGGTTTTACCGTAGAAGAAATAAGAATATTTTAGAGAAATAGGAATATAAGAATACCTTCTAAGAAATCAAACACTTTATTTGTGAATGTTTAGGCAATAGATGTATTTCGATTTTTTTTATAAAAATGCATTTATAAATAGTAGAGAAACTCAAATACTTTATTCTCAGTTCTTTAGAATAGAGATGTATTTCAAGACTTTTAGTGGAAGAATCTTTTCCTTAGAAACAGACACATACTAGAAATATTTTCGAAAGACTTAAAGTGTTCAACAAGTTTTTGCCTCGAGATACCAAAAAATGGTAGAAACAATTTTACTGTTGATGCATTCCAATATAGGTAGTCTCTGTCGATCCAATTCTAAACTGTTTTTCTATTTTTCCAATTTTCTGTGGCAGAAAAACAGTAAGATCAGCATATATAAGTGGGATAAACACCCAAGTATCTGGAAATAATGTGAGATAAGACGTACAATCTATGTACCAACTGCAAGCATTTGGAAACTTGAAACTGTGTTTGTTTGTGATATGTTTGAAATAATATTTTGCTGAAAGTAAGCAAGAACGATTGTTTCTATATGTTTCTTTGCAGATATTTATTATCCCTTCGATTTAGACATAAATAAACTGCTTATTCTAACGAAATTCGGCTATAAGCTATAGTTCCTTTCTCCCAATATTCTGCAGAATAAAAGATAAATGTATATGGATTGATTAATTAGATTCTCCAAGAATATTTATATGTTGAAGTATTATATATCTCAGTTCAAAACATTAGAGTGTATTAATACATTTCATTGCATGTAGCATCCATCTATTCAATTCTGAATTTCCTAACAATTGAAGAGCTGCAAAAATGAGGTAGCTCAAGTATTCAAGTCTGCAGGAAACCGGAGGTAGTAACAGGAGCTACCTCTATATTGAGACAAACGGCACCATCGCTTGAGTTAACGCGAGAACGAACAAATTGGAGCTATACAATTCTGACTCCAAAAGAACAAGTTTCTATTTGACCACATGATAGTACATGCAACTCCGAATTCCCCTAATTGGAGTTGCATCCATTTTTGCAGCAAACTCTTCAATTTTTTCATTTATCTGCCTCAGAAATACTATCTCTTCAGCATGAGTGTTTGTGATAATACTACCAATCCAGAAAGAAAAACAGTAGGCAGACGCATTTGTATTAATGCGTGTGTATCTGCATGATGTATTTGATGAGAATAACTAGTAAAGGTGATTTGAAAAGGTGATTATTTTGCAGAATAACTAGAAAAGGATAAAAGTTGCACCACAATTATTGCTCACAGATTCAAAATTCTACTGCAGGCTTTTCTAAACCTCCTGCATACTTTTCAACGACATATTTTGTTCTTGCAATGAAATTAAACAAATTTCACTGTTCTGCAAATACCTAATCTCTTGAATGTTTACTAGTTTAAGTTAAAGAAGAAAAAAAACTGTTGGTTCCCTGCTTAGTTTGATGGAGGAATCTGAAAATAGAATTACATTACCACAAATGACAGCGGGCACTTCTTTAGCCACATAAACTTTTAATGGCATTATGATGTCATGGGATTCGATTCAATTAGGAAGATTTATTATTCATTACACAGAACAAGTGTAAGGCTATCAAGATAACATGGCTAACATCTTATTTCGTGTTATAATTTGATTAATAAAAATAGTTTGCTTGAGGAATCGTGAACATAAAATGTATGCTTAACCGCTTGCCTGATTATTCCGTGTTATCTCGAGCTTGTATATAGTATTCTGAGAAAACTCAGGCGAATCAGAATTTTTCAGTAAGATTCAAAGATTAATATTTAACTTTTTTTTTCCTTTTCCGGGGATAATTCGGGATAGTAAAATAGTATTAAAACTAAATGCCTTTACACCCATAAAAAATATATATTCAATTTAAAACCTACATATTTTTCATTTCGTTTCCTTGTGTTTGATAATAAAATAAAATAAAAAAATTGATGATTTTTTGCATTTTTTTTTCAAAAAAAATTTGTAAGGGCAATGGTTGAGAGATTTAGTTTAACACATCTGAAGTTCTCGACAACCAAATGGATACAAAGGCATCTAATATGTATTTATATTGATGCAATGATTTTCAGTTTCCATTTTTCACCAAATATTTAATCTTTTGAATTTTTTTCAGTGTTGAAGGATATATCTATTAGGCCTAAAAAAATTTAATTTTTAAACTTTAGCTTGAAATGAATATTTTTAGAACTATCTTGTATGCTTATGAAAAGCTTATAAAATATTTTTCCATAGTTAGTGTACATTTTATATATTTTTTGAAAATGAACAGTTTGTACCAAATAAAAAAATATCATGTCAGAAAAAGCAGGTAATCTAAAAATTGTTTTGCAAACATGCAAAAAAGTTTTTACATTGGAAAATTTTGAATTTTATGGAAAATCAGTCTTTTTTTATAAAAAAAAACTTTTAAAATCCTTTTTTCGGTTAGTTCCTTATAATCGGTCCATACAATCATATTTTTCTTAAGTTTTCAGGGCAGAAAACCTGAATTTAAATAAGAAATCAAATTTAAAATTTTGTATTCTATTCATGATTAGATGTGAGCCAATAAGTGCTATTACACCGGTTAAAAGCTCATAATTAAATTATAATAAAAAATGAAAGAATTTAGCTATCAAAGGACTAGATATTCAAAAAACTCTTTCATGTGCATATCTATTAGATGCAAAATAATCTAAAGACAGCAAAAGAGAAATGGAACAGAAATAAAGGAACTGAAATAAAAATGAAAGGTGGAGAATGTCTAAATGGCTCAAATAGATGAGCCTACATAATATTCCACAGTGCCATTAATAATTAAATATTTAATATGAAAAATTCTCAAAGATTTATTCATGAAACTAAGAATTTAATTATTTATCAATTCATTTATTTTTCATCTTGCTCTAATTAGAAATATTAAAAAAGCATTTCATAAAGTTCTCAAAATGTCAAATTATTTAAAATGATTTTAAATAAGTGAACAGTTTTCTAAAAATAATATAGCAATTTTTACATATTTGTCGAAAAAATATAGCAACAATTTTATATAAATGTAACATAATTTCACAAACTAGTTTTTAAAAAAAAACAATGAAATAGTTAAGAAATAAAAGAGAACCCTCTGAAAATTAGACATTGTTCATACTATTCCTCTCTGAAATATTTGTAAATGACACTTTTAATTAAGTTGATTATCGGTTGTTTAAAGTAAAAATCTTTAGTTTTTATTTCTTGTAGAAAACATTAAACTATTAGATAAATTATATTATCCATTAAAAATTAGCATTTATATCTTTTTCATATTTCTTTTTCTCTTAATCCTTTGGTGCTTATTTTAAAATAATAGAAGACATCGCTTTTATTCAGTATCAAATTATATTAAAATGTAATGATTTTTTATTATTTTCAGTATATCACTCTGAAATATACTGAGTGAAATTTTTAAGAAATTTGAAATACAGAAGCTTTACTTTGCTAAATTTTATGATTTACATAATTAGTTGATAAAGAAAAAAAAGAGAAAAAAATGAGTCTTTCTTTTATTCAACATTTTACGATTTCTTTACTCTGTTTGAAATATATCCACACTTACTTACATTAACGTCCAGTTACAAAGCGGAGTAACGTCCCGTTATAACGCGAAATAATGGCCGATTTTTTTTCATTCAATTATAGAAGGAAAATTTTGATTGGTAATACTCTCCAAAATCCTTGAGGAAAAAAATCAAAAAGAATGAATGTTAAATAATCAAATATAAAATACAAAACAAACATATTATAGAATACATATTAACAAAATATTAAGTTGTTGTTGTCGTGTCCGTGTTTTTCACGGACAGGGGGTGCAGTAGCTTCTGAGGGTAAAGACCCCTGAGCACCCAGAGGGCAGAAGTCTGTCTTCTAGCTCACACACACGACACAACCCTTTTTTTAAGGGGTGGTCGAATTCATTCATACACTCATTCATCCATCCATCAGCAAGTCGGAATTTTAGATCCAAATCAGAGACCGACTCATCCCTGATTCAGTACCCCCAGAAGTATCGTTTTGTTATGGGCACTTGGAGGACTTTGCAGTCTCGACATATTTAGCGTGCCCTAACTGCCATTAGCCAACACGACGGTCTTTGGCAAAGACGAGGACAGAACCCGCGACCTTTCGGTTACGAGACTGACGCTCTACCAACCAGGCTCCCTTGGCCTAAATATTAAGTTAAAAATTTTAATATTATATATTATTACAAATATTATATTTTATACATACATAATTATATAATAGTATATATTATACATATATAATTATATAATATTATATATTATACATATATAATTATATAATATTATATATTATATATATATAATTTTATAATATTACATATTATACAAAATATTGCGTTAATTTTTAATTTTGTTTTAAAAAATAAAAATAAAGCAATGTGTATATAAAATAAATTTCCTTATCTGAAGACAATTGTAACTGATACTAACGAACAGAATAAAAAAAAATTTCTTTTGAAAGCGTGGATGTCCTGTTGCAAATTTCTCTTCATTCACAAAATCCATTGATTTTTCAGCGGAACGAAAGTTGAAGGCATAATCCTTCTCCCAAGCTCAGTTCTATCGGTACGTTTCTCTGCTAATCGAAAAATTCCCTGCGGCTGCCCCTTTTAAATTAGTCAAACGCCTCAGGTATACGTAATTATGCCACGGTTTAGTTTAAGTAATTAATTTCACAGAAACAGTCTCGTGGGATCGCAAATCTTCAAAACCTGAAATTCAAACTAACGCAGAAGAATCATTCCTTTTATTATTTATTTCTTGTAAACCTTGAAGCAAAACCATCAATTATTTTGTAGAAAGGTGTTAAATTAAGATAATTGAAAAATCATGATTGCTTTTCAATAGCATTTGTTTGTGAAGAAACGAATCAATTTGCGTAAACGGGAAGAAAGATTAAGGATTTTCTGTTCTGAATTATATATTCGCAATTTAACGCTAAGAGGGAAAAAATTAATATTGATCTTAACAATAAATGTGAATTTATCTTTACAATTTCTATGAAGATAGTAAAATAATCACTTTTTAAGGAGTTCTCTTATGTCATAGGTTTTAGTTACATTTTTGTTTTTCTCTACATCATTTTAAGGTATAATTTGAAATAGTTTTAACAAATAACAAACACTTTTACTAGTTATTATTTAAAATAACAATAATAACAACAATTTTCAATTAATGAATAATAATTTTTAAAAAATTATATAATAAAATATTCTGCAATAAATTTAATTTTAATACTGAATCCAGGATTTATAGGCATTAAAACAAGTAAATAAATTCTCTCATTTTCCAATAGAGATGTGAAGCTCATATATTATGTAAATTCTTATAGTTT
Organism: Argiope trifasciata; assembly: GCA_026543055.1. Lineage (NCBI taxonomy): Eukaryota > Metazoa > Arthropoda > Arachnida > Araneae > Araneidae > Argiope > Argiope trifasciata. The sequence continues at coordinate 1,102,381 of JAPMOQ010000159.1, read as the reverse complement.
TGACGTTTTAAAATTATTCATTTATGTTATGAGAAATTAAAGTGAATTTTTTTATTGGAATATTCTTATGTAAATTTTAATTTATTTAAAATTATATTAATAATTATCTTATAATTTAAAAACAATGATAAAAAACGTTTGTGATCGAATTCCAAAATGCTTTTTTTCTGATAATAAGTTGGCAAAGATATTCCGTTGATAATATTCAAACTATTTAACCATTTATTTCAGAGGATTTTTAATTCTTTCAGTTTCAAAAGCTTGTTACGGAATTCGGAGATAGCCCTTTATTCGCAACTAATTCAAAGTTTGCAGATAACACTACTTTGTTAAGAGAGATCGAAATCACCCTACATTAGGGAAATCTCTCTCGATAGGATGTATAAATGGCTTCGCATAGCTATTCCAACATTAGAAATAGTTGTAAATAATGGAAAAGGCTGTATAGCAACACCTGCTCTCCATTCTCCAAATCCTCAAAAGGATCTGCAACATGGATTGTCTAGAATAAGGTCTTTCACTTCCATTTCGATATCCGATAACAGTAATGGTCGGTAGGATAATGTAATACTCAATACATAAAGTGTTATTCCTCTGAGTAAATTAATCCGAATTTTAACATAGTTGGTAGTGAAATATTATGTCGAAGATACATAAAGTTGAAAGCAGTTTCCTTAAAATATCTTTTATTAATTATAAAGTATAAAGCTAATGTGCTAATTACTGGAGAAATCAAAATAAAATGATAAATATTAAAATTGACTTCCAAATAAGCATTACCAGACCTTGATCAACAGATTCGAAATGTTCATCATTTCTGTCTAATACTTAAACGAACTGAAAGCAACTATCTTAAAATAGTGAAACAAAAACCAAGTTGCACACAGCTAACTTCTCTTCCTCCTCGACCGAAGAGCTTAAACCATTTCTCATATTCCATCTTAAAAAACTTACACGAGGTGAGTTTAAATAGTAACCAAATTTGCATTGCAATTGCTGTCAACCACAAATCATGAAAGTTGCAAAAAATAGTCGGGTTCCAATCAGTTTGTTTATATGAGATCAAGGCGATGAATTGGAAAAACACAAGAAAACCATAACATAAAGAATAAAATATTTCGTGTTCTCAATTATTTAACATTTTTTTTTTAATTTCTTCAAACTTGATATTTTTGCACTATGGGGAATTAAGATTCTGATCTGTTTTACTACCGTTTTATATCTGAAAGCTTTCAAATTTATTAATATTTTTAATAGAATATATTTTATTGGGTGGTATCTATTATCTGTAGGCATAAGTAAAAATGTAAACCCAACTGAAAAATGCAGTAACTTAGATTAATACATTTTGGTATAGCATTTCGCAATTGGATCTTTAATTTTATGCTAAATTTTGTTATCAAATAAAGAATGTTCATTAATTTATGGGTTAACCTAATTGATTATTCATCAAATCTATATCATCGATTTTTAACCCAAGATAACACTCTAGATTTAGTAAAAATGATGATACATGCCAAATAGCAAAATTTGAATTACTGTCCGTTTTTGCTTTGCAGGATATTCACAGCCTAATTCAAACTCTGAAACTGTAAGTTGACAATGAAGAAGAATATTTTCAATGGAAAATATGCGTGAAAAATGTGAAGAAATCACGCTTAAAGCTTATAAGTGCTAAAAGGCAAATATATTTTTGACAAAAATGGGAAAATCAATCTGCTGATAGTAAAGTTAATTGAGGGTCAGGATCACAGATAGAAAAAAAAACTATAAAATGAAATTTCAATCATATTCCTCATGTACAAAGTTAGCGAAGATAAAGCCTATGATTGCATTTGGAATAAATAATTGATAAAGGTATTTATTTCCTAAGCATTTTAATGCAGTCAGAAACTTGCTTACATTATTTATTTTCTAAATAAATTACTTAAAAATGTCATAAATAATAAAAGGCAGTTTTGCTTGGAATAGAATTTCTAACAAAAATATTAAGCATTGAATTTAAAAATTCGAGTTATCTTTTTATTTAATAAACTTTAATTATCCATGTATTAACTCTTGTTACTTTTGCCAATAATTAATAATCATCGCTTTAACAAGCTTGGATCAAGTAAGTGTGCTCTTTGCAATTTTCCAACGAGATAATTTAATCACCATTTTAATTAATTTAGAATGACATTGAATTACCTAAATCTAATTGTTTTCCTATTAATAGAAAGAGAGCTGTTCTATACCTTTAAATACATCTGTTGCAAAATATTTGATGGTTAAAGTATTTAATACATTAAGAAAGCATTATAAATCGACTGATTATATATTATTTTAATTAAAATAACGAGTGGTGCTTATTTTGTTGATGCAATTTTCTATTAAAGTGATAAGTTATCGAGCCATTTTCTTTTGTGGCACTCTAAAACACATTAGAATAGATTTATTTATTCCATTTTTAAGTTAGAAAAATAAATTATTTGTATAAACATCCTCAATAATATAATATTTTTCTTGAAAAATTTAGAGAATAGAATTAGAGCTTAATTAGAATAGAATTTAAAAGTAATGAATCTCTCATGAAATTATCTTCTGCTAAAAGACAAATCCTTTTCCTTTATTGAATTTTAGCATAACCAAAATTATTAATATGTGAGTACAAAAAATTATTTCAAAATATGACGATTGTAATATGCCATTTCGATAAAATATACGTTAATATTAAATTCCTTTATATTATGAAATTTGCTTTGATTTTTGGTTATCTATTGGATTTTTTCCTAATTTATCACCCAAATCACATTTGAATTATTTGTATTAAAATTTAAGATGAAGCAACTCAGGCTGTAAATGTTGCTAAACAAAATTAATTTAGAAAATAATTCAGATTTTATTTTATAGTTGCCGAACACATTACTGCAAATATTTTATAGCCACCTAAATCATCAACGCAAACATCATAGTCTTATTGTTAAAAGTCAAATTATAATAGACTACAGACATTTTTTAACGTTAAGTAAAACAAATTACTTATACAAATAATAAAAAAAATGTTTTCTTAATTTTCTTTCAATTTGTATCATTTATCTATAAAAAAGAGTGAGTAGAACTAAACCATCACTGACAGAGATTGGTTATTCTCATGAACAAAACCTTTCAGAAATATTGGTTGCTGTTTTCTCTCAATATTTAATCACCCGAAAGAAATTAGAAAATGGTCTATTTCCTAAGAAAGCACTAAAGTAAACATTAAGTTCGGTTTATGTTCAGACAAAGAAAAATAACTATCTTTTATCACTTAAATGACTGCAAATAGTTACTCTGTATTTTTGGGGGGTGGGGTGGGGGGTGGGGTTGAAAATTGATCTAAAGAAAAGTAGAAGAGCTCCAATATATTAATGCTTTCTGGTAAACATCTACTCACCTAATTGTTAATTTGACTATATGCACAGATTAGTTAAATTCAGTTTATTTCTATTAATGGCTTCCTTGAAAGAATCATTAATCTTATTGTGAGAGGACTGTATGATGTGTGATATAAAAAATTATAAGTTAAAGGAAAAAGGCTTCAATAGCAATAGACACAGGCTACTAATGGTAATAAAAAGACTTATGTGGCCTCCATTTCTCTATCTAATCACCGAACCTGTTGAGTCATTTATCACAGCTCTGGAGCAGTTTGTTCAACACGTCTTGGTAATAATCAAGTCCCTGGATACTGAACCAGTTCTCGGGACTTTTGTGAACATCACCTTTTGACATGAACCTTGCTTCGGATAAATATTTTTTCAATCCTGGAAAAGGAAATAGTCACTGGCAGCCAAATTGGGGTTGTATGGGAGGGGTAGCTCCAGATCTAACACCTAAACCTTTCCAGAAATCTATCAAAAGAGCGATACTAATCAAAAGAGCCCTTTCAAAAGAGGGATACCAATTTGCCATCTTTTTACTACTCATTGCTTCGCCCCCTCTGCACTTCAACGATTTGTATGTAATGTTCGAAGGAGACCCACTTTTAGCCTGTAGAAATCGTATCATGGCTCGCATTTCTGTGTAAGACCCTTTCTTTAGATGTCTTTTCATTGCTGTGACTGTTTCAGGCTTTGTATTAACTCTCTAAGCTCGAAGATTCGTCTAAGACAACTAGTCTTCTCTCCGAGTAAAATTCAGAATTTCTACATTAAAAATACTGCTGCTTGTAAACTGTTTTAGATTACCCCTAGTATTTTTGACATCTAATCGAAAGTTTGGAGTGGCGCCTGAGCTAGCCCTTTCTTAACACATTGTTTGGATGGAAATATTTGATTGCACATACGACAAATGATTATCCATGCTGCAGTTTAGTTCACAGTGCAGTCAATTGTTTATCGAATGAGGCAGTCAAAGAACGATTCGTTAATAAGATTCCCATTTGATTGATAAGTTTATGGCTAATTTCTAAACACAAATCTTCAATCATTATCACCATTTTATTCTACATATATGCTTTCGAATCCAGGTCCCCGCTTTTTCTTACATTTTTTCTTATATTTCTCCCATAACTATATTAAAGGTAAAAGAAAGCAGCAACTCAATTTATTTGGTTGATTTTATTGACTCAACTTGATTTGTATGTAAATAATAAACAAAAAAACTATTCAATAGATTGTAAAAAAATTTCATAGCAGATGGCCCGCCACGCGCTTTACCAAGAGACATTATGGATAGTTTTGTGCTTTGGGCATTCGCAGATAAAATGCCATTTGTTGACTTTTGATTATTACTGTCCATTTTTAATGTCCTTACTTTATTGCTACTGATTTTTTTCTTTAAAAACATTATTATTTTTTCGTGTTATGGGGGTTCAATACTTTGAACTTTGGCACTCTACCATAGCTTCGCTATCCTCTCGAAGACTCGCTACTTTTCGGTGACTCTGACTACAATTCAATTGACCCAACAGCTTGTGACTGAAAGCCTTTTATAACTCCCGGGAGAGGGACAGAGAACCTTCTTGGCCTATCAGGCATATCTCGCATCCTAATGGATGGATCAGTGCAAATCACGAAGTTTTTAACATTGTCCATTTTGTCACCAAATGGTAGCCCAGTTCTCGTATCACTGGTTCGGCATCTGGCAGCATCTAGTACGGATGACTGTAAATTCGTCATTACGGTCAACTATGCTGGGAAACAGCATCACAGATTTATAACAGCATTCCTAGGTGAGCATCTACATGAACAATTCCACGCAATCATAAATCAGTAAATAATATACATTTTTTAAAAAAATAATTTGTAAAAGAGAAAATAGCTTTAAATTAATAATGAAGTGTTTTTCAGCTAAAAATGTGTTGAAATGTTAAATTAAGTAGCCATTAGTCTATTCGATTAATACTTATTTCAATCAATGCTGAAAGAACAGATACGCCCGTTCAACGAATTTATTTAGCCCACTCAATCAGCCCAAAATTATTACTTTTCGATTCCTTAATTTTTTAAAGAAAAGAGAGGAAAATTTCGATGCGATTGATTGAATATCCGTTATTTGTTTGTTAGAGACACTTGTGCAGATAGATTTTGGGGAACAGGAACTTTTTCTACGAATACTCAAAGGATGTCTGCCCATATGTTTGTTTGAAAGTCATCTACTAACCAGAGGTCTCTATTGTATCACAATCTGTTTAGATAACTCATTGTCTCTATGCATTTTGAAGGTGGATGAAGGTGGAACTTTCTTCATCTATGAAGAGACACTAGACCGTCATAGTGTTCTGAGGCACACTATTCTACTTGAACTAAAATTTTCTTATCAATGAGTGGGTTGATTAAATTATTTAAAGATATCCCTTTTAATTCTCATTGGGCCCTGCGGTGGTCTGATGGTAAGGTCCAAAGTTCAATTCCATCGAAGAAAATTCATATAAGCAGGTCTTCTGCATGCTAAATCCATCAGATCCAAACGTCTTCCCGTTGGTGTAGAGAGGGGTGTGCCAGATCAGATGTCATCCTCCTCATATCTGACCGCGGTTCAAATAACGATGTCCGTCCCAAAATAGCCCTAGTGTTGTTTCAAAACGGGACTTTAATACAATTAACCTAACTTGCATTGGATAGGTCCGTAAGATGCATAAATCTACCATTGTATCGCAAGACGCAACTTATTGAATGTATACCAACATATAAACATTATTTTTCTAAAAATAACTATTAACGGATTAAATTACTGTTTATCTCTTTAATTGTTCGGTAAATGTCATAATCTGTTAACAGACGCTTTCTTTTCAGATATTTTATAACTGCTATAATTTTTATTTATGTTAAAATATTATTAAAAGTAAAAGCAAAAGATTTTTCTCTTTGATAAACATATTTTATTAATATTATTTTGTATAATATCTGAGTATCAATTGTACACATATTTTATTAATATTATTTTGTATAATTACTGATGATTGATTGTACACTTTTTGGAACCTGTTAATGGTTTGTAAACTATGATATGAAGTGAAAATACCGATAAAATTCCAAAACACTTGGGTTGTTGTTCTGAGTTTTTAAATATTTAAGATGCTCTGCAAGTTACAGAAAGCAATATATACAATTTGAAGCATAAGAAAAGGGGTAGTTTTCTTGAAAGCGTACAAAAATAATAGTAAACCAAATGGTTGACTTTGAAGTAAAGAATATTTTGAAATAATTTATTTAATGTCATTATTTGAAAAAAAAATAATTCACCATTAGTGAATTAATCAGCTCAGTTATATATATTTATAAACATTAACAAATGTCTAATAAAATGACAAAACAATCATTTAAGGTATCCTACTAAGTTTAAAACACACTTTATCAATCACATTGGCAATATATCGTATTTTCAAATAATTTTTGTATATTTATAATGCTCATTATTGACAATACATCTAATAACCAAAAATAGCGTCTTAAAAGTGCAATTTTTCAAAAACTTTCCATCGAACCTTAAAGTTACCATGTTAATACATTATTTTCAACGCTTTATTGTGAAATTATATTCAATTATCTACATATCAGATTCAACGTGATTACCATATGCATTTATTTGACGTAATCATATACCGTATCAGGAATTTGCTCTAATTCCTACTGTTATAAAATTGGGAATAGATAATATCACATCTATTCCCTAAACAGACAGCAATATGAATCTGTTTGATGAAATAGATAGAATTTTTAATCAAAGAAAATTCCTTTGTATTACCATTATTAATCTTAATGAGTTTCAGCGGCCAAAATGAGCAATACCCTATTACTTAATTATAAAATAGCAGCTCATAAGCCTTATAAGAATAAAATTTAGCCATCTATTAAATCACGCTTTTAAATTATAAATAGTGTGACTGAATTTTTTTTTTTACTATAATTACTTGAAAATTTGATACAAAAGCAAAATTTTGTAACATAGATGTATAATCTAATAAACATTCCATTGGGCTTTTTTTGCATACAAATAATTTTATATTAGCTATATTTTCCAAATATAGCTGCTTTTAAACCTTTTTGATAACCCCTCGTATTCTTAATAAGCAAATTAATCATAAAAAGTACAAATAAAATTATATACATTGCTCGATATTACACGTATCATAAATTTTAAAAGGAATTTATCATAAAAATATAAAAAATTGCGTATTTAAGATTTTATATTTAATGACTTATTTATTTTTAAAATTTTCTGTTTATTAGTCAAATCAATTATTCAAAATCTTATTTACATAGTTTGGAGGTTAATTTGGGTTTCATATTAATTTAATACATTATGAAAATGAATAACTTAATATTGATAATTGCCTTGTCTATTTAATATTTTCTATTTAATGCTTTATATTTTTTTCCGATTTTCTATTTATTAGTCAAATCAATTATTTAAAATCTTATTTACCTACTTTGATGGACCGTTCAAGTTTCATATTAATTTGATATATTCATTTTCTAAGAAACTACGTTAACTTACATGTAATTAATTATGCATGCTGTTAGGAAATTCAAATTCATGCCATACTAACATGATTCATGATTCATTCTTCTAAGTCAAATTCTAAGACTATATATAGCATAATTATTAATGCAAGTTTACACTCTAGATTAAAATCGTCTACGAGCTTTTAGTGCATTAAATTTTGTAGACATGATCTTAAATGAAAATTTCAAAATCAATCAAAAATCTGATAATTAATGCATGAAAATAATCTCTTTTTTCTAAGATAACCATATACGTTATATTGGGAAAAAAATTTTTTTTAATTCATTACACTTTTTCAATTCACACTCTCCCTATATATGTTTATTTATTTATATGTCTTGTTCAAATTTTCAATCATTAATAAAATACTTTTTATTCCTGCACTCAAGTTCAAATGCATTCTTTTAAACTTGTAGTGGAAGACACTTGATGATAATGCAGTTTTTTTATTATGAATTCATTAATCAAATTAATTAATTAAATTAAATTTTGATTATTTGATTTGAGTTTTAGCAGTTTGTCATCAAAAGGGAAACTAACTCGCAGTAGTTCAATCGGTAAAATGCAAATATTACAGTATTTTTTGAGTGAAGGGAAAGAATGTAAGTTCAATTATTACAAAAGTTAATATATTTTTCTACTTATTTTTTTATACTGAATAATCATTTTTTGATAATTATCTAATATAAAGTAACTAATATAAAATTTTTTTTTGTTGACCAAATTGGAAATTGAATTTTAATTTTTACAAATATTTCATTTTCTAATAGATAACACCTGCACATTGTTCATATTTCAATTAATTTCTACAATAAGACCCAATTAAACCCAATAATCATTCCAAAATAAATATTTTGAAACAGACTTGATATTGAAGTTGCTTTTGTCAGTAAAGATACGAAATTCAATACACATTTCTTTCAATATATCGTCAACATTGCATTTTGATGATACTATTCTAGCATAATAAAGGACAAATAACTATACCAAGATGATTTTTTAATGCAAAATATTTTTTTTTTCTTACTGATACTAAAAAATTCAAAATTCCACAAAATTTTGATATTTAATTGTTAAAATGAATGCAGAATTTTCTATTCATGTAATTAAATGTAATTGCTCTTAGTTTTTTATATATATCAAAATTCAAGGATATACTTTATATTTTGATCAAAGCTTAAAATAGATAACTGACTCCTGTACATTAAAATATTAATCGCTATCTGAAATTAGGATAAGATACTACTGGTTTGGTGGTTTATTCTCGAAACCCTGATGTATACACAAATGGTGAATGTTAGCGTCCTCCTGTCGGTACTGGAACATGCTTCCTACTGGAAGGATTCTATCGTGGTCGGTGATGTCACTTAGGACTCATCCATAGGTCCCTCCGTGTTGGTTCATACCGTCTTTTTTGTCCGTGTATATTAGAGTTTGCCATTATAGTCAGTTTATGATATATTAAGAGGAATGTTTACCAGAAGAAATCTTGGGAATCTATTCGATATTTTTTTACTTGAAGGAGAACCAGAAAAGTGTCCAGTTGTCATACATGAAAAAATATATTCGATGTTAAACCATATGTTGACGTACCTGCCGTGGTGGCCTGTTGGTAAGGTCTCGGCTTCGGAACTGTAGAGTTTCAGGTTCGAGACTCGATTCCACCGAAGAACCATCGAATGAGGGGGTCTTTTACACGTTAAATCTGTCAGGCCAAATGTCCTCCTGCTGATATGGCGTGGTTTGGAGAGGGGGGTGGCTTTTCAGGTGTCGTCCTCGTCATCTGACAGTGGTTTAAAATTACTATGTCCATCCCAAAATTGCCCTCGTGTTGCTTTAAAATGGGACGTTAATATAACTAAACTAAAATGTCTAAACTAAGATCCTCAATTTTATCAGTGGAAAGACTGTAAGGAACTGATGGCTATTCCTTCTGTATTCATCGCAAATGCGAAAGTAATAATATACCTTCACAGTAATTTAAAATACTTTTTTAAAGAAGTAAGTCCGGAAATGGGTGAAAAAGGTTTATATGCTTTAAAACAGTTTTTGAATATAGATGAGATTATTGAACGAAAAATTGGTTATCACTTATGTTTAATGACTTCATGTATCAAAGTTGGTAAATTTTTTTAGATATATTGATTTCAAGTATTTCTGTGTAGAAAAAAAAACCCATAAAAACGAAGAATACATTTTTTAAATTCAATTCCTACTTAGATCAACAATGAAAATTTTTCTTAGTTACTTTTTATTGAATAATGTTCAAATATTATTGACATTATTGATTTATATCTCCTCCTCAAACTCTGTCTTAGAACAACCTTTACTAATTCAATTTTGTTCTGTTTTCTTTTTTTCTTCTTAATGGTCTACGCAATAAAAAGTTTACAGATAGTGCACCAGCGTATAATTTTATATTGATAATTATAAAATCTTTTTCTCTTTAATTCACTTTTATGTTTGCATATACGAGGGGGGGACCAAAAAAATTTACAAGTAACAGCATTTGGGATGTAGAAATTGCAGATGAGAATATTTTAACCCAGAGTGGAGACAAAGGGTGCTGGCTGTCCTAGACCGGTCGTTCGAGCAGATAGTGTTAATACTGAGACCTGAAACCGCGACAGTAATCGAAAGACGTCTAGAGAAATGACACTTGACATGATTTCTATGGGCCAAGAATATGTCTACATTGGATATTCACAGACAAATTGTTGAAGTGTACAAGGCAAAGCAATGAGAAGACGAAATGTGACAAAATGGTGTCTTTCTTTTGAAGCGGGCAGAGAGATCGCTGGAAACGTTTAAATGGGATGTCTGGAGCAACCCCCAATATAGCCCTGGTTTGGCTACCAGTCACTATTTACTTTTATGAGCTTTGAATTAATATTTATCCGATAAAAGGTTCATATCAGTCAGTGATGTTTAGAAAGGTGTCGAGAGCTGGCTCAATAACCATTGACTTGATTATTGTCTAGACGGGGTAAATAAACTATTCCAGAGTTGTGATAAATGCCGAAACGGGTTTGGCGATCAGATAGAGAAGTAATTCCAATATGTGTTCTATGAATATTGTTTATAAAAAAAATTTTATTTGCCTTATAAAAATTTTTTTGCACCCCCCCCCCTCGAATAAACGCCTTTAAAAAAAATAAAAACCAAATCTCATTTTAAAGGTATGATATGCAATCAAAATTTTCAAATGCTATCGGTAAAGGGTTTCTAAAAAATTCCCTTTGCCAAATGATCAATGTAATATTCATTAATTTGAATTAAGAAATATTTTTTTCAACGGAAACGATAAATATCAATTCTAAATATTAAATGTTTATCTGAAGAATGTTTTGATTGTTATTACTTTGATATTTAACTTATTCGAACTTTTTTGAATTTTGAAATAGCATTTATTTTTCGTTATCATTAGACTGCTTGGAAATAAAATGCTTGAACATTTTCAAAAGACGGTGTGGCCTAAGCTTTCAAATGGCAACTTTAATTAAACTAATTTTCAATTAGTAAATACGAGCATTAAGTTTTTTCTTCCAATTAATCTTTCGTTTTAAGTAAATAAAAAAATACTGTTGCAATGTTTTTCCCAATTAGTCTTCCCAATTTGTTTTCCTTTCATAATTGAAGCGGAATAAATATTTTGGGCTGAAGTATTTAAAAAGAAACATTATATTTATTTAAATATATATTTATATTTATTTCATTCACCCTGAATCATTTGATTTACTTTCATCGAAAAGGGAGTAATAGCTATTGTACTATATTTTATTTGTTCAATGGAGGGGGAAATAGTACGGATCAGATTAAAAATAGCTTCTAAGTCCTTTCTCAATACACTTAAAATTTATAAATTGTTTTCTTTAACTAAAATAAATATTTTTTTTAATGGCACAGTGAACAAGTGAACCCAAACAATATTCAGAAATTTCATACTGTAACGATTCTTTCCGGTAACTGTCAGAACAGCCGATAGATGTCGACACGGTATTGACTAAGATTTAAATTATGGTGACATCACAAGAGGTTCGATTGCAGATTGTGTTGCTATTCGACAGGTGTTCGGTGAGATTGAGGTGATATTGTGTTTTGGTGTAAAAAGCTAAAGGCGTTGATGTCTGATGATGGTCTTCTGTTTTGAGAATTAAATGATGATCATGGAAATGGATTTAAAAATATTGTAATATATGAATTTCTTATTGTTTATGTCTTTGAAAATGTTTTTTTTTATATTGTGTGTGTTGTTCGACTTTCATATTATTAATAATCACCTTTTAAATTTGGTCTAATCACTCTAATAAAATTTTATTACATCGCAATATAAAGAAAAAAAATGAAATTCTATATTAAAGCAAAAATTCTCGTTTAAGAAATCAAAAACAGATTTAAAAAACTTAATATCAAAGAAAATAAGCAATCAAAATGATTAAAGTAACTAAAAGTTGAAAAAAATTGATATAATTTTTTTAATTCGATTCTTCCTTAGACCAACAAATAAAAAAAATATTTTAGTTAATTTGTATTAAATAATTATCAAACAAATTTTTAAATACCAAGAAATATTTATTTTAGCAAGAACTGAACTCGCATTCTTCCCTTTGTTGTGAAAAAAACTGAAATCCTTGCATTTAACTAACTGAGTCACTGCCTGCTGATTTCAAGCGTTATTACAAACTGCTAAAACTCTATTTAAAATATTAAAAACTAATTCAATATTATAAATTAATTAATATTTGAGAAAAAATCTGCATTAACATCAAATGTCATCCACTGCAAATTTTTAAAAAGGCATATTTAAACTTGAATGAAGCTTGAAAATTTGAACAAGGTATATAAATAAATATATATAGGGAGAGTGTAAAGTAGTTGTAAGAATTGATGTAAAAGCAAAGATTTTGATAGCACTCTATTTCTTTCTTACACCCAGTGATTTCGATTGTTTATTACTAAATATTGAACATTACAAAAGTAGCCCATATTTTAAAACTATTTACGAAGACAAAATAGTTTTAGATGTCCTATTTCATGAATGATTTATGATGTCTTTTGATATATTGAGGAAATCTAAGAAGAATGATTTAGAAACATTTATTTTACGTCTACTGTTGGCTTTTGTATGCATGAAAATTATTGATTAGGAGCAATTTATTTCTGCTGTTAAGAAATTTCTGATTCAATGATAATAACTGTTACAATTCCTCTTCATTTATTTCGTTTGTATGACAATGAATAAAATTCCATTGCTATTTTGTGTTATATATTACACAAAATTCGGTCACTATAAAAAAAATCTCAAAGAATTTCCAACATAAGCGAGCTCTGGGTATTATAAATCCTAAGCAAATGGTAGCCAATTTTCTGAATTATTGATAAATTTTTCATTTTGATTTTAAAACTTTTGCCTTCTGGGCTCTACTGATTATCTTTTAAGTATACAAACACTTAGAGTAGCTGTAGCTTATTTGATAGGACTGCACAGCTAAATTCATTTTTGAAATCACAGTTTTCTTTTTTTTTTTTTCTTTTCTTTTTCATTCATTTGTTTCTCTTTCCCGCTTTCAAATCTGAGTGTGTTTTGCTTACTTTATTACTCTAAATGCCCATTGATTAAAGGAAATTTTAAATATATCATAGGAAATCCTTCCATCCACCATTTTCCCGCTTCAATAAACTAGTTTTCATAGTATAAAGTGCTGGTTTGAAACATCTACTTTATTCTTCCTTTGAATTTAAAGGTGATTGAGCTGCAATTAAAACCTAATTTATAATTCTGATTTTTTTTATACTTCAGATATTTTTTATACTCAGAATTTTTCAAAAAATATTTGTCTCTTATTTGTTAATGATTGTTCCTTATTATTATTGTTGTTGCTTTATAGAACATTCATTTTGAAAATGAGATAAAAAGTTAATTTTCTACTAAAATATACACCTAAGAGCCATTACGTTATGACCACCCTCCATCTATGAGAATGGGCTCGCCCAGGAGCAGAACCACTGCGCATGCGTGGTTGATATTGGAGTATATAAAACGGGTATGCAGTGTCTTTCTAAACATAGTGCGATTAGCGACATAATGGGAAAATCAGTGGATTTATCAGACTTTGATAAAGGTCAAATCGTTATGGATCGGCGACTTGGAACATCAAGGTCAGAAACGGCGCGTTTAGTGGGCTGTTCACGTGCAGTTGTTGTGAGCACATACCAAAAGTGGTGCAGGGATGGTGAAAATGCAAGTCGCCGGCCAAAAGTGTGTCGTCCATGGCGCATTGATTCCAGAGGAGAGCGGAGATTGTTACGCATTGTTCGCCGTGACCGAAGGGCTACAACAGCCGAAATCACCACCAGCTACAACAATGGTGACCATGGCCGTGTGTCTCAACACACTGTGCAGCGTACATTGCTGCGTATGGCCGAAGCATGTTCCTGCACTAACGGAACGTCATCACCAAATGCATCTGCTATGGGCCAAGAAACACCGGAATTGGACACCAGAGGAATGGAAGAAGGTTGCATGATCCGACGAATCACGTTTTCTGGTCCATCACCTCGACGGGCGTGTGAGAATACGCCGATTTCCAAATGAATTCCTTGCTCCCGGTTGCACAGTTGGACGGAGACAAGCCGGTGGTGGGGGTATTATAGTGTGGGCAATGTTTTCATGGAGCACATTAGGACCCATAATCCCCATAGAACAATCCTTGACATCTGGAAGGTACGTGAACATGGTTGCAGACTAGGTTCACCCATTCATGGCAATAGTGTTTCATGCGGGGGGTGGCGTGTACCAACAGGATAATGCAACATGTCATAAGGGTCGAATCGTCATTGATTAATTCGAGGAGCATTCCAGTGACTTTCAAGTCATGTTTTGGCTCCCAAACTCACCTGACATTAATCCAATAGAGAATTTGTGGTCCTACTTGGAAAACCAAATTCGTGCTGCCACGCTACCCCCTCGCAATGTGAGGGAATTGCAGGACCAGTTGTTGAGGATACCAGATACCTTAGACTACCTATCAGCACCTTGTGGAATCAATGCCATGGCGGGTGCGAGCAGTTTTGAGGGCTAAAGGTGGTCCTACATGTTATTAGCAGGGTGGTCTTGGTAATAGCTCTTCGGTTTATTTCGAAATAAATTTCTTAAGAAAATACCATCTGAAGTTTTGAACAGAAGGGAGCGGAAAATTATTTCTTATTTTTATAGTATGTCGTGATTTGTTATATTTAACAGCAGCTATGAAAAATTTTGCAAACTTAAATAAAGATTGAAAATAATTGAGATTATTTTAATAAATATTTTTACATTTTAGCAAATATTTTTACATTCAGTTTATTAATTAATTTAAAAAATACTAATAATATTTTCTTTGCAAAAATGTTTCCGAATGTAAATTATATTAATACAGTAATGAAAATATTGATTTAAATTTTCAATAAGATTCGATTGGGGTGTTACACTTAGGTGTTGGTCTGGTGTGGAAATTTGCAATTGAGCTGTTTATAATATTTTCAGTTTCTATATTTCCGATTTTCTTTCATGTAAATAGTATCTCAAGATTGTAATTCAAGCAGTTTGCTACTTCTTTTTCAGTTTATGCTATACTGACCGGTCTTTTAAGCGTTGAAATGCTGATTTTCTTTTTCTTAAAAGGGCATACAAAATCCCATACGTTTACATCCTTTACTTTAACATTTATTAATTTTTGGTAAGGCTATTTTGCTCTGATTCGGCATTAAGTTTTCTAATAGTTTTATTTAAGTTATTGCTAAAGGCTTTAGTATTTCGGTTTATTGTTCAATTTTCGATCTTGTTTTTGGTAAATTTTTCTGGTTCAATTTCT
This sequence comes from Argiope trifasciata, assembly GCA_026543055.1. Taxonomy (NCBI): domain Eukaryota; kingdom Metazoa; phylum Arthropoda; class Arachnida; order Araneae; family Araneidae; genus Argiope; species Argiope trifasciata. Next base: position 1,086,560 of record JAPMOQ010000159.1, on the reverse strand, counting down.
TACTACAATTGAATTTTTTTCGAGTCCTGGTTCAGGCATGGTTCCCCTGTGTTCTATCTATAAGATGTATGAATACACCCCCCTCCGAAACGAAATTGTGCAAGCAAATATGTGGTGTGCCATCTTCATATGAACTGGAAGTCAGACTTTTGCCCTCTTCTTACTTAGGGGTCTTTACCCCCAGAAGCTACTGCACCCCCTTTTAGTGGAAACACGGACACGACATCATCATCATCAATTAATTTTTTAAGTTCCAGAATAGTGAAACCGTTTTTAACAACGGATCATATTATGCTAAAACTCTGACATCATACAGTGATGTAATGAAGGACCAATCAGGGATCGCTTCCTCACATCCCTTCAAATTATCATACGCAGAAGCTCCGATGCCACAGGTGCGATTAAGGCCAGATTTGTGCATCAGAAATAATCCAACGACATGGTAACATACTCTCCTTTTTATTGGACGAAACTATCTACACTTTGATTAACCTGAAGATTGCTTCGATCTAAATTATCTACATTTTGATTAACCTCCTGATAGCTTCATTATAAATTATCTACATTTTGATTAACCTGCAGATAGCTTCATTCTACATTATCTACACTTTGATTAAACTGCAGATAGCTTAATTCTAAATTATCTACACTTTGATTAAACTGCAGATATCTTCATTCTAAATTATCTACATTTCGATTAACCTGTAGATTGCTTCATTAAATCATTCTTTTACAGAAGCCTATGTACCATATCTTTATTGAAAATTAATGTGGGGGAAGAGGGAAGTGATTTTAACTTTGAACCAGATCTTTTATTGTAAAAAGATATTTTGAGAAATCTGGAAACTATAATCTTAATGCGAACTAATCAGCAAAGTATTTTATATCATTTTTTTATATTCGTATCGAAATCTTCCATTCTGAAATTATCAAACATTTCAAATCCGGAAAATGTTGTTAATTTTATTGAATGTACCAAGTATGTGACTGTAAAATAGAATTTTACTTTATTAACACTGCTATTTGCCTTCGTAATACAGCAGGTAAATATAATTGATAAAATAAATGTTAAGTTTAATTTTATCAGAAAATTAAAATTTAGAATATGATATTATGTAATTTAGCAATATAAGAAAAAACGAAACTAATTACGGAAACTGAACCAAAAACTATTTCGAATTCGAACAAGACTAAAATTTAAATTTAAAATTTAAAAGGCAATCATAGTCTTGTTCGAATCCGAAATAGTTTTTGGTTCAGTTTCCGTAATTAGTTTCGTTTTCTCTTATATTGCTAATTTATGTGATTCATCAGTATTTTGGTGGTAGCTGCATTCGCGCACACTAAATACTATGATTGCCTATAAAATTTTAAATTTAAATTTTAGTCGTGTTCGAATCCGAAATAGTTTTTGTTTCAGTTTACGTAATTAGTTTCGTTTTCTCTTATATTGCTAATTTATATTATGTAATTTCATACTTTTCATACTTTTTATTTGTTCAGGCATTTTTTTCTCAATATGTTACTTGATCGTCTGCTGCTTTAAAATTAGAGTTTTCAATTGGAAATAAATAGTTGGAAATTCATTAATTATTTATTCGAAAATAAGAAATGGCATATTAATATTAAATATTTATGCGTTAACTATTCCTTAATTAACATTGTCAGTTATTAATAGTAATTACTTTTTCAAACAAGAATAAAATTTCCTTTTAATACAATTTCCATGTCAAGGGCTTAAACTAATTTTTTAATAGTTTATGCTGATTTCGTAAATCACTGAAGCAAGGAAATGTTTTCATTGAAATATTTATTCTTATAATGATAAAAAAAATATTATTCGATGTTATTCCTTATAATATCTGCTATTCCATAATAACTGATGAATTATTCATTAAAATTCCTTAAACAGCTTAAGTTTCGTTAATGAGAAGATTTAAGAAGTTTATTTTTAATTCATGAAGTTATGATTAATAAATTTAAAAAAAAAGCTTTTTCTTAATCTAGAACTAATTAAAAAACAGCAGTAGATATGTTTTTGCCATTTTCGCATAAAAGTAATAGATGTGGATTATTTTGCATAAACATCATTAAGATTTTTAATTAAAACTTTTAAGTGCCTTAAATTCGATATCAAAAATTCATTTGGTCTTAAAAATGTTTTAATGAATGCTTGATTCTTAAAAAAGTTTGCCGTTATTTATTCACAGAAAATCATTAAAATATTTTAATTTTCTATATTTATTAAGAAAGTTGATTCTCCTTTGTAGGGCCAAAAAGGTTTTTCCATTGTTTTAAAATATTTCATTATGTTTGAATTGACTTTTAAATAAAGATAGCTAATATTATGTGCAAGCATAATGTACGCATATGTGCATATGGCGGGTTATATTGTGGTGTCGCGCCAATGTGAATACTGAATTCAGCAAAGCATCGAACTCGAGATCTTGCGATTTGCAGCCGCGTAATATTTCTCCTATAGAAAATTGATCACCAATGTTTAATGGCTCTTACTGGCTTATTAAGATTGCACCACATGCAAAATGCTACAAAACATGGGGGAAGTATTTATATTGGAAATACATTACTATAAAATACTTCCCAAGGATTGAAGTGGATCTACATATGTTTGAAATCTGGGTTGTTGTTCAGTAGCAGATTAACAAAAAAGTATTTCCTCAATTACATTAATTTTTACTTTGTAGTATTAAATTTTAAAACACTGTGATTGATAAGTGAATCATTTTCCTTCTGTCATCATGGTTTCATTTGTTTTTTAACAGATACAATATAAATTTCTCCGGATTTAACTATATCTTGTCTTTAAACGTAGTATAAAAAGGGCATAGTAATTCACGTCCCTCGAACAAGTGACAATTAGAAAAGAATTCTTAGATCCCTTTGTATTCAAGAGTTGACTGCTTAATTGACAGTTCTAAATTATATCAATCTTCGTAATTTATGCACAAAATTGAGAATAACGTATTACTTAATCGAAATACAGGCTTCCCCACCAGAGGGCATCTTCAAATGAGGATGAGAAGTTTCCGGCAGGGTGATTGGTTTTCACCACTTGTAGGGTAGGTGGGTGCTTGGCTTTTCCCATAGACAACGGTTCGTACTTCCTAAGAGAAATGTTTACTGTGACCGGTAATGGCCCTTAAGACTCAACCCCAATTTCTGTCTGTGTTTAGCAGCTGCGGTTACGCTATTCAGTTTCTTCTACCCCTGTACTATAGAAGGGGTCGGAGAATCAGTGATACCACTTAACAAAGTACACTATTCCTAATATGACCTTGGAAGGATCGGAATAGCTTTATAGTTATCAAAATACACTATACTTTTCGTAGGCGCCTCAAAAATGAGGTTGAGAAATATCAGTCTTCACAGATCGTGTTCGAAATTCAGAACTAAATGTTGTTACATTTACCAAATTACACTATTAGCTTAGAAATGTTTCTCAGTGAACTGATGAGCACAAAATGGGGTCATTTGATTGATCTCTACCATTGAATAAATATGTCTTCTACTGGAGGAATCGTATAGTGACCCTTAAGACTCAACCATATTTCCCGCCAATGCATTAATCAGACTAAATAATCAGAGAAAATAAATATAATTTTATTCTTTAAACTATCAACAAATCAATACTTTGTTTCGACTGATATTTAGATTAAATTAAGAGATAGTAATTGCATAGTAGTTTTTAAGCCTATTGAGGAAAAAATATTTTCCTGAGACATAAACCCTATGCTTGTAAAGAACAAACGTAATTTCACGTATAGGCTAATAACATAAATATGGAATGAAAATTAATTAATTATTGATAAATTTAATTCCAAAAAGTATTAATATTTTTTTAGTCTTCGAAAACACAAAACGGAATAAAATTTTGGCATTTTTTTTGTTGTTGTATGCTAATGAAATTTAAAAAGTAAAATTTATCTTTAGAAATATTAAATTTATTGATATAAATTAAATAAATGCAATTTTCAGCATTTTGAACAAATTGCAATGCGAACCTTTTTAAATTTAAATAAATTCACTCTTGTAAAGTTTCAGGTAAAAACTGGTTATATATTTTCCTGATTATCGAGCACATTGGTGAATTTTTTTTTTTTTTTTTTTTTTTTTTTTTTACATTTTATTTCTTGTAGATCAGACATTCCACTTTACTCAAGAGTTTGTCTTTTCTAGGAAAAGGAAGTCCTGACCTATCATCCAGGGTCACAGATTTTTTCAGTTGAAATCTGATAACTTCAGTTTTCTTAAAATTTTAGTTTTCATAAAAATTCTCCACCGTTACCATGATGTCTCAAAAACTAATAGAGGTATTTACATAAATATTTCAGGGTGTGTTCAAAATAATAAGGGTAATAAAATGAATCAAAAGTTTTATTGTTGGTAAAATGCTATGTATATATATATATATATATATACCCTTAAATTTTTTGTATTTCAAACTTTTTTATAGATTTTGGTTCGTTTCATTCATCATTATATTCTATAATGATGTACAAAGAAAAATAGAATTGCTTCATTACCATTTTGTGTAGCGTGTTAACCATCTTTGTTTAAATTTCATTAAGATTTACTACAAATTTTCCTATTTTTCAAACCTTATTATATTTTCACATAATGTTTTTTTATACTCATAGTAATTTATAATACAATTCGCAATACATCTAAAACCCCTAGTTTCAAATAGTTTTTAAAAATTCCAATTTTTCAAAAATTTTCTTTCGAACGTAGTCGGATACCTTAAATGGAATGATCATGTACAGGTAATCAAACTGTTTGGAAAGTATATAGCAAAAACAAAAGAAAAATCGATTAAGCATAAGTTTGATGGCTTTGGGAATTCTCAACAATGAACTTTCCTGAATCCATAAAGTAGTCTGAGCTTCAGATTCCATTTCTGTCTGAAAGGAAAAAAAATAAGTTTGAATGCAATATCCGAGAAAAGGCGAAAAGCTATTATATCTAGACTGCATGCCATCGAAAGCTTCATGTCGTAAAGAAAAGAATTCAGAGCCAATATTTGAGCTCGGCTGCTGATTTACTTTTTAGGGTTGTCGGAAAGGAGAACCCACGCACTTCTGTTTACTGTTTCTTATACGAAATGTAGTGAAGTTGTTGTTATTGTTAAAAAAAATTGGATTCGGGAATTTGATTAATCTTCGTGTTTTTGATTTCCCTGAACCACTTCCCCCCAAACCTCACTTTTTTTCATTATTTTTTACTGTATCTAAATTTGTCTGTTTCTGAACATCGTACTTCTAAAATATTCTGAAATAAAAGAATAAAATTAAATTTTACACAGAAATTATATATTTTTTGTCAAATTTTGAACGAAAGCCATTCTGAATAATTATATAAATAAAAGGCACTTAATAAGTCAAAACAAAAAGAACGAGACGGATAAAATTTTTGAAAACCACAAATTTAATTGCAAATATAGAACAGAATCTGTCCATAAATTAACCGCTTACGTTTATGTAGCTAAAGACGAGCCGAAATGGCACAAATTTTGGAAATATGCCTGCCAAATTATTTTACTGTTAGAGTACAAGTGAACACGGTCACTACACACACACCACACACACACACACACACACACACATATATA